>JAQIVE010004099.1:0-15210 GCA_034698285.1 Sminthurinus bimaculatus | reverse complement strand
TGTCTCTCATTGACTTTTTCATTTTTAATCTATTCCCAGTTTCACATGCAACGACAGAGGAGACTTCCCGAAGAGCATGCAAGGTATTACGCAGCTGAGATAAGTGTGGCTCTCAATTTCCTACACGTAAAAGGTACGTACGCCATTCTCTTTAGTGTATGTAATTCTTTCTCTGTATGTCTTTCTCTTTTGGGTGAAAGTAAATGTGCTGGAAGGTTCATTTGTGTTCCGTTTCCTCCCCTCTCTTTCTCTCACTTTCTCCCTCTTCCTCTCTATCTTTTTATCTTTCTTTTTCAGAGAGGGAAAAGAAGGATAAAAAAACTTGAAATATTCTCGGTCTGACGGTAGCGATAGGGTAGTTTTCCAGCTCAACTCTCAACGTCCTCAGTCAGCGTGTAATAAATGCTCTTAACCTAATGGTCTCTATTATTTTATCTGATACGTAAAGGGGAAGGAAACAAAATTAAACTGGATGGACATGGATTGGTGAGGGAGCTTACAAATGTATATATCGTGTAGTATACATAAGTACATACATACATATTATGCTTGTATGTATGTAGTATGTACGTATCTATAAAGTATAAAGTATTAGGTGTTAGCTTGTGCAGGTTTAGGCACACGTCCAATTATTCTAAAAGATATACACTTTCATCAATCTCACTCAATACGGATATATGTATCCATATGTATGTACATATGTATATATACATTTGTGATACGTGTATAGTATCCATGTATATGTATTGGGAAAAAATACTTATCTAACACACACTAAAGTCTAAGTGTAGACATATATTATTACATATATACATATGGGACAACGAATAAATATTGTTAGCTTAATAGCTCTTTGGGAGTTTGGTTTTCGCCTCGTTCATTCTTTCTACCCGGATTTCGGCTTTTGCTTCAAGAATATCGGTATAGTTAATACGGTTATACGTGTAGGGTGTCTTGCGTATTATTATTGCTTGCTTGGAGATTCTCGATAAATTCTCTCAACTCTAAACTGACTGACTGATCGTGTGAGGAGGACGTCAGAGTTATAGTGAGAAATCTCCCTCTCTTTTCTCTGTCTCTGTATTTCTCCCTAATATATTGGGGCTTTAACGAAAAACGCAAGAGGAAGTAGATAGATAGTGAGGAAGCGGAAGAGAGAAAAAGAGAGAGATGGATGTGAACTCGGAGGATCATGTCAAACTTTGTCAGTTTGACGATGAACTGAAGTGAAATGTGTGTATGTGCGTATTATGTATAACGAACTTGTGTTGCACTGTCCTTTTCAAAAAGGCTATTTCGTTATTTTAAATGTTTATAAGGGAGTTGAGTGGATTTTTATGTTTTCTAAATGGATTATAAATATATTATTATCGGAAAGTCTAGCGACTACGACTAGAGCTATAGAGTAGCGACTTGCCACTAAAATAGTTTATTTATTATGTATGTGGTGAATGGCCACTAAATATAAATATATATATATAGAAATGCAAATTTTGCCATTCTTCAAGTTGACGGGCACCACTGTTTAATCCCACCAGGAGATATAATAAAGCTTTTTTATTACTTTTATCATGTAGGCAGCTCATTATGCACATCTATGTAAATATATTATACATATTATGTACTGTGTTATTGTTGGTATCAACGGAAAGCTTAAATTGTGTTGAGTTTAATGTAAATCTAAATATGCACAATACAGGTTTTTGCTAAAAAGTACTCAAAGTACCTACAATGTACAATGATAAGGAACTAAAAAGTTAGTGAATGGACAATAAAGTGCGGATTACAGTTTATAGTTATTACGGACAATGATGTGCTGCTAGACAAAGACAAGGCAAGGAAACATATGTACATACATATATATGTGTGTGGTGTGTGTGTTTTTACTCCCTTTGGATGTTAAAAAAAGTCGAGACTTTGAGAGTGGAAATGTGTTTTTCCAAGTGCGAAATTCCACACGAGTATAGAAAAAACCAAGTAATTTAACAGCATATAAGTTGAAGGGCTGTGCACTGGTGAAAGAGGGTTAGTAATAATATGTAGTAATTGAAAATAATAATAAAATTTCTACGAGTGTGCAATGCATCTGTATGTATGTACATACAATTACACATAAACACAGTCATGTAGTCACGCTTCATTAAAATATACATTGTACTCATGTGCTTGAACTTTGATGTGCGTATAATGTCGGACTGGAAAAAAGAGCAAAACTAGATTAGAGCTAATATGTACAACTCACATACATACATACATACGTTTGTATTATGTATCTACTAATATTGCAACTGCCCGGGACTTTTTTTTGTGGTTGAAAAAAAAAGTCCAGCCTATAAAATAGTCGTTACATTGTACAGGCTAGTATAAAGTTCCGCCATCCAGCATCCAGTCAGCCAGCAAGCTAATGGAATAACCCTTCATTTTATAGCTTTGCAAGTCGTAATCCAAGTTCATAAACGAAACAGTAATGTGGCCAAGATGAGAGCTAGAAATTAAGGCTGAGCACATGTGCTTTTTTATGTATAGGTATAGGCATTCCATACTATGTATATGTAGATTGAAAATAAAAGGGAAGGAGGACTGAGAGAGGGATTTTGAGTATCTTCTTCCTATTTCTGCTTTCACTAATGTACTTATTTTGAATGTGTGATTGTAATTTGAAAAGAAAGACCCCGTTTCATTTAATACATCTTTAATGGAATGTATAATGGCCAATATGTGATTAAGGTTATTGACTTTTGCGGTGCTGTGAAGAGAATTTCATAGGTACAAAAGGAGTGAAAATATTTTTGTACACAACATTATCATTATTTCTTTACAGGAATAATTTATCGAGATTTGAAGCTGGATAACGTTTTACTGGATCACGAAGGTAAAAAGTGATAGCATGATGTGTATTCAAAATTGTTTATTTCTTTTTAATTATTTATTCGTCGTCATCGTTTAGCGAACTGTTTTAGTTTTTAGCGTTAAAGACATTGACTTGAAAAAAGGAATGGTATAATTGAATGGAATGTGTAATTAAGTTGTATGGTATGGTTTGAATTTTAATCCATGCTTGTTTGTTTCTTTTTTTGTAGGTCATATAAAGTTGACGGATTATGGTAAGGATTCAAATAAGATATACAATAAATATTATATTGTATCTCATCTATTATGACAGCAAACATGCTTAATAATACATGCAATTTAATCAAACTAATAAACCAGTGAGATTATTAACAAGACGTTTTTAATTATCTTTGTAGGTATGTGCAAAGAGGGAATTCGCCCAGGAGATACAACGTCAACTTTCTGTGGAACTCCAAACTAGTAATTAACAATTTAATCAATGTTAATAAGTACTTGACTCAAGCTTTGCCATTTTAATCTTATAATCTTATATTGTTTCTAAAAAACATTCATAATAATTATCCTTTTCCCCACATAGCATTGCCCCTGAAATTCTTCGTGGGGAAGAATATTCCTTCTCTGTCGGTAAGTTTCTTTAGAATGAAAAAATAGAGAAAAAGAACGGAGATTTGTAGGAATGGATATTTTAGAAAAATTGTACAAGTCTGGAAAATAATGCTGGTCTTTTTCATTTTTAACTTTATTTCCATAGATTGGTGGGCTCTGGGTAAGTATAAGTTTCTGAATGTTTTTGTGATACACAAAAATTTTATCTTTTTATTAGATTTAAGTACATGTTTGAAATAACAATAAAGTGTAAAGGTAACATTGTAACGTAGTTAAAACTTCTTGTTTGTTTCCAGGTGTACTTCTATACGAAATGTTGGCTGGTAAGAAATTCATTTGCTTCGTTAATGTCTTTATTTAATCTCGTTAAAAACGAGTTTTTATTTATTTGTGTGTTGGTTTCCGCTGATGTGGTGCTTAATGTTTTAAAAGGCTAAAAGATAAGAGAATTGAACGGTAAAATTAATATTTTCTCGACTTTTAGGAAGGAGTCCCTTCGATGTGTTTGGAACATCTGAAAATCCTGACCTAAATTCCGAAGACTATTTATTCCAAGGTACTTACATGTACTTTATTTACGCTTTTCTCACATTAAATATTGGTTACTATAAATAAGTTAAGGTAAATGGGAAAGTAAACAAGGGAATCGTGGTCTGGGGATGGCTGTCAGATAAAGCCTTTCCCACGCAAAACAAAATGTATGTGTACACTGTACATATTCTATATGTGTACGTTTGTAATGTAATTTGTTTTATGTCCAAGATTTTTTCACAAACTGGATTTTAAAAGCAATGATTTTTTTTCTTTATTGAAATAAAAGGCAATATTGTAGTATTGTTATTTGTTTTTTGGATCGATATTTTGTTCAAAGAATGTGTTTTTTGTCTATGTACGTACTTCAAAGCAGGAGTCACTCCTGGAATTTATTTTATATCAAGAATTTTTTAAATTTGCCGAGTTTAGCTATCGTATTTCTATTCGGTATCGTACTTTGTACAACATGATAGTCAGCATTCAAATATAGTTTTGTATTTGTATTTGAAGCTAAAACTTCATGAGTAATGTGCTTTGGAAAAGCCGTACCCACGTTTGATATCACATTTTGTATGGGCAATAAATAAAAGTGTGTTATAACATATGACATTTATGGGTTTTTTCTCCCTTTTTTTATTTATTTTATAGTTATTTTGGAGAAAACCATTCGAATTCCAAGATCGCTTTCCGTGAAAGCAGCATCTGTTCTTAAAGGCTTTTTAAACAAAAACCCAGCGGACCGTCTTGGGTGTCATCCAGACACGGGATTCCTCGACATTCTTCATCATCCTTTCTTTAAAAGCATCGATTGGGATTGTGTGAGTGTATTTGCTTGTATTTATTATGTAGTGAAAATATGTTTGTACATGTTCAAGGAATTGGAAACGATCGAACAGAGAATCAGAAAGCGTTAAGAGGAGGGAGGAGTAGAAGCGAGAAAAAGGGAAAATACCTCGTTTTTTCTCTCTTTCTTGCTCTTTTACATTCAAAGGATCGTGTGTGTACACCGTACACATACATATGTACATATACATGCATGATTGTCGATCCTATTCTTATCCGTCCTGTTTCTCTCCTTTATTTTATTTCTTTTCTTTTACAAGATGTAGTAGTGTTGCTTTCGTCCTTGAAGCTGCATTGAATAAAACCAACTTTTGTATTTGTTCATAATATAAAATAGCCTTAGTATGTCGGGAAAAGTCCTCTTGTTTCTATGTTCCATTTCCTCCAAAAAGTCTTCTTAGTTTGGTTTACTTTTCTGTACGTTTGATGCAACCCATCATCATTAGAGAACGTCTTTGTAAATGGACTTCTATTGTACTTTTCTATGACTCCTTCCTTTCCATGTCTTTATTCTCCTTCCTTCTCCTCCCCCGTTATTCCTACAGCTTTAATGGAGAGAAAGATATCTGGACGGCTTATTATTCCCTGTGTTCCCTTGTGTCAGTTTCCTATTCTTTGCTCTTTCTCAAGTTTGTCTTCTAACATCATGCATGTAATATCTACCAAGGTATAATACCATGTAGACATAAATGTGGATAATATGTAGGAGAAAGTCTAAGAGAATAAAGACAGGTAAATAGGTGAAAGCACTTATGTAGTTACAGAAGGAAGAGGAAAAAACTTGCAATTCTTGGCACTTGACACATGTGAAAGTTTCTTTGGTCTTTTTTTCATGTATTAAATTTTTGTTCATTTGCTTGTTTCTTATTCTATTATGTCAAACAGTTGGAGAAGAAGCAACTTCCTCCACCATTTAAACCTCGACTTGAATCTGATAGGTAAGCACTAATTCACATTATTATTACTGTTTATCAGCAGTATTATGATTAGGTTGTATACATGGCGTACGTATACGGTCAAAATATAATTTAACATATGGATAAGTATTGAGTACTCTAATCGCAACGTCACGAAACATTCCTTTGTATTTTACAGAGACTTAGATCATTTTGATCCACAATTTACATCCGAGCCTGTTCAATTAACGCCAGATGACACGTGAGTGATAATACAAAAAAAATGCTTTGTTAAACCCCCCAAATTAGACAATAATTGTTCAAAGGGGGTGACATTACTTGAATACTTTTTTGGCCAATATATTGTCAAGTTTGCTAAAAGTAAAATGAATTGATTGTTTTTCGTTTTTCCGTAGGCATGTGATCTCGAAAATTGACCAGTCTGAATTCGAAGGGTTTGAATATGTAAATCCACTTCTCATGTCTCTAGAAGATTGTGTTTAGTGAAATAATATCCCTTATTTTTCCGGTGCGGACCCATATGTTACTACTACACGATATCCTGAACTTATGATGATGACGGCCTCGATGCAAAAGCGAATGAATAGTTTAAAACAACCGGATTTTTCTTCGTTCCAGCATCCTATGAATCACTTTTGTTTCCCGTAGAGCTGTCATCAAATAATTCTCTGTTGTTATTTTAAAACAAGTGATAACAAACATGATAAATAATAAATATGTACGTAGAATACAACATTATAATAGCATAGTAGTATCAGTAGCAATTAATTAATATTAAAATTTCCTTTCTTTAAAAAACATTCAAAGATGCCAAGGGTCGCAAAAACTGAAGGAAATTTATGTTGTCGTGTAATCATGTAATGTGGAGTGTGGCTGTTGTTTAGCGAGCGTGTATACAGTATATTTGTTTGTCATCCTCCATTGTATTATACATACTTACGTCATATTTCTTATTTAGTAGTCAGTGATTAATTTTTTGTTAGCACGCTGCTGTTATTTATATAATTTATTGTGTTATATCAGTTTTTCCCCGTTGCGTGTCAAGACTATGAAAATGAGGAGGACAAAAGAAATTTCTTTTTATAAAGTATGTATGTCATTATTGTTTTATTATTACTACTATTATGTACATTCGCAGTAGATAACAAATTGTGTTAATCATTATTCAGTGTAGTTTAAAGGCAAAGCAACATTATTAAAACGTTGTATTTTTTCGTTATTGAATATTTTATTCTTGTTGTTAAAATTTTATGCTATGTTTAACAGTTTTGGTCAGTTTCGTAACATACCTAACAATTTTGTTATCATTATTATTTGTTTTTTTTGTACATTCATATTGTGTATTTATTATATAATATACCTACCTGTAAACGCTCATTTTACATTCAAGCTTGCATTTTAAAACGATGATATAGGTACTACATATACAAAAGATGTGCGTGTAAGAGATTTAGTACTATTTTTTCTTATTTCTATATCAATTCCTTAATACGTTTAAGTTTTGTTGCGTAATGTATTTTTTGTATTTATAGTCTACGCTCTACGTTATTTTATTAAACAGATCTGTAAATATTATATAACATTTTTAGCAGTGTGAATATATTATAGTTATTTATTATTTACTGTAGATTATCTAGAAGTAAGTAGAAGAAAAAAAAACTCAAACGATTTAGCACAGAAATTGTTTACTTTGAATTATGAAATGAAGTTCTTTCCAGTATAAAAAATAAAGACGATTGAGGAAAACAAATTATGTAAGAGAGGCACAAAACGCGTGTCCGTTTCTTATATGATCCTGTTTTTCTTGATTAGTCTACAGTTAACTTTATAAAAATTTGCACACAATGCTTCAAAAATAAGTTAAATTATGTGTTTTATTAGAAGTTTATCAGTATATATACTATATTGCGTATTTTAATTGATGAGCAAAGCTCTATTGGGGGATTGTTGCTTAAAAACGAGTATTATTAGTTTAGTGTGTAGTACATACAAACAAAATGATTAATGTTTTTTCTATATAATTAAACTTATTGTTATGAAATGCTTTATATGAGGATGATGTCTATCGTGTTTCTATTTTAAAAGTATATTGTATTATTGTTACTATTATGACTACATGCGTTTTGCAAATGGTTGATGAAATGATGAGTAATTTGAGAGTTTGAAGCAGCTAGTGAAATCTTTCATACTACATAATACATAACATATTATACTGTAATAAATAAATAAATTAATAAGCAAAGAGAAATATTATTATGTATTTACAAAGAGATACTAATGTTCTATATATATAATAATAACATATTATATCGTATATATTATCGTACTATGTAAGTACCTCTAGTGTTATTATTTAGAGAAAAATAAGAGGAAAAACGTGTGTTAGGCAAATAAATTTGTTTGTGCTGTGCCAAACAAATGCGTAGAAATAAATCAATCAAAAGAAAGTTACAATGCGGCGTCTAAATGAAAATGTATGTATTTATGTGGAAACGACAAGTAAATACATCATCATTAAGTAATAGATTGAACTTGATCATGATAACTTGATATTTATGCGGAGTAAAAACATATATTATGTGTATTATTACTATTATTATGAACATGTTTGTATGTATAAATAGGCACGTTGCCTACATACATAAAGGGTTAAAGTATGTAGGTATCAAGTTATTTATTATGTACCAATTCACTACTTACTTACCTGTAGCAATAAGTTTTACATACCTACTTGAAAACTGTTATACGTGACTTTGGAGCAATACATACTATTATTTTTAAAAACAAACATTATATGCTTGTTATAATATCTTAAGTTTTCAGTATAGTATACGGACGGATAAAATGTTGAATTTTTTGTACAATGGCAAAATGTAGGCGATCAAATGTGTAATCGTTTCATTTTTTAGAAAATGAGAAAATTTATTTATATAATTTTACAAG
Organism: Sminthurinus bimaculatus; assembly: GCA_034698285.1. Lineage (NCBI taxonomy): Eukaryota > Metazoa > Arthropoda > Collembola > Symphypleona > Katiannidae > Sminthurinus > Sminthurinus bimaculatus. Next base: position 6,514 of record JAQIVE010004099.1, on the reverse strand, counting down.
TAATTTGAAAATACGTACATCTTTGTTTTATTTATAAATGTATACTAATATACATGTATCGTATTTCTTCTATCTAGCTACACATTTAAACAGTCAGTTTATTTTATTTTGTTTTTTGAAACAATCATGTTGTACGATACATATGCGTAGTTAAAACATACATACTTATTTAGGTAGATTATATAGACGCTGACATCCAAATGAAACGTAATGATGGTAAAGAATAAGTAATTACACCTACGAGAATAGGCATTTTATTCAACCATATGTAATCAATGAGGAAAATGAGATACGATAATTTTTACGCACACGTGCTTGTTACAATTCCTTTTTTAAAACATCCCATTTCCTTATCGGACTTTTATGAAGGGAACATTATCTATCACGTTATCTTAAATGATAAAGGAGATAATGGATTGGGTTGGTTTTGTAAACGTGTAAATATTTTATTCATTCATGATCAGTTTCGGGCTAAAGGGGGGGAATCGGACACAGAGCATAAAAGTGAAAAAGTGATCCATATTACATATTTTTATTCTGCTTCGTACAGAGCTCGTAATTTTAATCCTGAAATATGCTAAAGATGAAAAATACTTCTTATTGTTAATATTTTAGTAAAATTATTTTCATTAACATAACATAAATAATAATATTATAAATTATTGTAGTTTTACTTTGATCAATATGTGCTGATACTTATATTATACTATTACACATTATACGAAACGTGAATGTTTGTGTTTTTTAGTTTTGAGAGTTGGATAAAATGGACGTATTAGTTTCATTAAATCATGGAGATTCTATCTATACATATAAGTATATGTAATCAATAATGACGATAACAATGTTGTATTTGATTACAATTAATTATACCCATAAAAACAATCATTAATTTAAGAAGTCACTTGTGTGTATGAAAGAAATAACTTCAAGTTTTAATTTTTTTTTCATGATAATAAATAAAAATGTACGAAGTTGACATTATGTACTGTATTATATAATGAAACCTTTACATGATAACAAAAAAGTAACTAAATATTAGTTAATATTGTGTTAACATTAAATGAATAAAACACGTTACGATTGTTTAAATTATATCGACGGTTTCAAAAAAATAAAATCAGTGCTCATTTTCTTTCCTTCCATAAAACCACGACAAGAAGAACTACACAGATCATTAATGTAATTCACTCATTCAAATTTAATCACTACTGAAATGTTACTTACTTACATACATGGCAATTCATGATTCATGAACATTTTCAATAAAACGGGCCAATTAATGACCGGCTTTCTCTCAACTTTCTCCATCTTTTAGCATGAAGAGAGTTGAGATATAATTTTATGCTTGATACTAGCAAGTGGCTTGGTTGATCTATAATCAGTGGATTTCGGCAATAATTCACAAAAAGAAAAAACATGGCATGGAAGCGTTTATACTACATTCATACAAATTAGCAGTAAACAAATTTTATCAAATCATGGCGGCTGGCGGCTAAACTTTTTACGAGAAAGAACTTCTTTCTTCTTTCAGTTCTTTCTCGTTTAGCCGCCATGGCTATAGCAGTTGTAGGTTGTAGGTTCAAATCAAAAATCAAAACGGGTAAAATCATAGAAACAGAGATATAATATTTACCTACTCCTCCGAGTCAACGAATGTTATGTTTATGCTGTTCTGATTTCTGATGCTTTCCTTTACTTGTTTAGGCGACCCTCCTGCTGTACGCCAAGAGAAAGCAGTTTGCACTCAAGTTCAACCCTACGATGCCATCAGCGTTTAATTTTAAGGATGAAGAGAAGAAAGTTGAAACCGAAAACGTATCTCATCGCCTTTTTCATTGTTCTCACACTAGTTATCTACACCCTCATCCATTTCTTCTATGTGTTCGAAGCTGACGTCTCGCTCATCTTTTTAGACTCTGTGGAGGATGTGGAAAGGGAACTAAGAGTAGGAAGTATCGCTGGCGATTCTTTCGATGGTTGGCACTACTATGACAAGTTTCATCAGTCTAATCTAACCTTAAGGGTTGATAAATCCAAGTCGGCAGTTCACGAAACTCAATTGTCAAACAGCGGCTACTGGATTTATATGGTAATGTAATTATGTTGTAATAATATTATAGTTATTTATTCGATTTATCAGTAGTTGTTTTTGAAATGGTATAATGGTCCAGTTTGAAATAATTTAATAATGTAGGTACTTATACAAAGAATATTATTATGAAAAATGAAGAAAATAAAAATAAATTGATTTTTTGAACGTTACTCAACAGCAAAATTTTACTCACGCACGGGTCTCAACAGGGATTCATTTGAAAAATTTCCAATTTTTTTTTCCGCATAAAACGACCCTCGCCATCCGTTTTTACTTGGAAGGCAATTCGAGAATAGACCTGAGGTTTTACGGATTTGAAGAAGATCAGGTAGAAACTCTGGTCATTCGACAAATAGGTGATACCAATCAAATGACAAACAGTCTGTGTACGCAGTTTATTACGCCACCTTTCAACGGCCTGATTCGACAGGTAATTTGAGATACATATTTTTTTTTGCTTAGAAATCTATAGCTCTAACGTAAATAAGTAGCAGGTTATGATGTTTTGTGGTATAAAGTGTGAAATGCTTAAAATGAATTTACTTGTATTGTACATTGTACACACATTCACACATGTAGGTGACGATACAGGCTCACGTTCTCAACAGTTTATCTGTCGTCGTGGTGGACAAGATTGTCCTATCCGTGGGCGATGAGACTAGGTCCAAGCATATGCTGTAAGTTGGAGAAAGCTTCTCCATGCGTTTCATACGTAGAAAGTTAAGAAAGTGTCCCACTTTTGCTAATTTTGAATCTACGTGTGTATCCTTTTTCAGATTTACAATTCTACCAACAAACTGGTGCAAAAATGTAAAACTCGAAGCTCAAGACTGATGCCCTCCGTCCATCTACAATCTGCACGCCCTCCGCATAAAAAAGAGCTGACACTTAATCTAGTTCTATATAAGTATGTATACGTTTCATATTTTGTATAGTAAAACACGCCAATTATGTATATTGTTGAAGGTTTTATAAACCTTTTGAATACCAAAGAACTGTGATTTTAGTTATTTTATATTTTATTATTGTATATTTCCCTACCAGTAAACCGGTAAAGTAAGTGTCAAAAAATGGTGAAAGGGCAGAGACTTTGGACCAGGATTACTGTTTGTGCAATAACCAATAACCATTCATCAATATTTTATTTTTGTATGCTGTGTGCCATATTATGTTGTATACGTGTAATTTATTGAAGAATGAAGCAAGATGATAAAAAAAACTCTTGACTCAACTAAAAAAGTTGAACTAATACTAGCCAGTAACTCAGTGATGCATAATTTATTAATTTTTAACGTATTCAAGCTTGCGACACATAATATATATACAATATACATATCAGTCCATTATCTAATTTCCTGCAATGGAATTCATGCAGCATAACTATTATAATATGTAATATTGTGTAAAAATCTTTACCCATATTTTAAGCTAGAGATAAACATGTAACGTGGATATGAGCTTGCTCCCTGCAAACATCCGTTTGCTCATAAAGTTGTTTTTATAACATGGGCTTACAACAAGGAGCTTTTTGATTTTTGATGCACATGAATGAATTTTTAACTTAAACAGTACATAACTTATTCCTAAAAAAATACTTTTTAGTACTTTCTCTTTATAAATACCGTGAAAACATAAATAGCAAGAGTTGCTTGTTGTGCTGTATTTTACCAATCGACACGAAACTCTCCAAAGATTTATAACTTTGATCGTATATGAGCCTGTCGTGAAATTCGATGTTGTGTCTATGTAAGCAGTTATGGAAGTATCGTAAGCAGTAAGCATGTGACGTAACATCGATTGACCAAACAGTTCGTCGGTGTAATTCATTATAATGCACTACATATAATTCAAGAAAAATTCTCTGAAATTAATTCGTATATGCTATGCATGTATTATTGCACTATTACAGGGAAGTTATCATGTATTTCATAGAGTACATAGTACTGTACGTTTAACATGGAATTTTCGGCTCCGAAATTCGGTGTGCTGGAATGTTCATGCGTCAAGTTTCTATTTGTATATTATAGTAGTCAAAACCGTCGCATGTCAAATAATGATTGTGCTGACCTCCAACGACCCAGCACAGATAAGCACAAGTGTAAAATGTTGACTGCTGACCTCCAGTGACCCAGCACAAGTGTAAAAAGTTGACTGCTGACCTCCAATGTCCCAGCACAAGTGTAAAAAGTTGACTGCTGGCTTGTGCCGACCTCCAGTGACCCAGCACAAGTCAGCACAAGTGTAAAATGTTGACTGCTGGCGTGTGCTGGGCTATGGTGACACCGCACAGGTCATCAGAAGCAAATCACTCTGACTGCCAGACTTTTGTTGCCTCTGCTGGGCCAGCACAATATTTTTATGCGGGTTTTGGTATTGTGCTGGGTTCATTACACTAATTGGGAATCAGCACAATCATTATTTGACATGCGACGCTTTGTGCCCGCCTGTGGTGACCTCTGGTGACCTCAAATACCCGGGCAGAGGTCATCACGTAGTTTCTTGTTTGGTGCTGGTCTTCTGAGGTCCCAAGTAGGCCAGCACAATCGTATTTGATTTTTTCGACCACGCCCATATTAAAGTTTTCGGTTTTTTGAGGTCAAAGGTCAATGTGCTGTTAAAATGGTTGCTTGTGCTGACTTCAGACGGCCATTTTGAGGTCAGCACAGCAAAAAAGTTTTGACTGCTAACTTTTGTTTTGTCCAGCAGTCTGACTGCTGACTGCTAACTTTGGTTCCGTCATTTTTTCCCAGGATGTTTCTTAATCTGCTACACATATATTCACCCGCGTTGAGACAAAATGGACAAGCGACGTTTAAGTTCCCAGCAAATGCTGTAGCAGTTAATTTGTGATACAACCAAAAAATGCAGCTTTGGAAATTGTTTTTGAGGTTATAGCGTAAGACTGCATAGTTAAAATGACCCATTCTGAAAAGTGACCTTGAACTAGCCTCAGTTATGGTGGACAGCGACTTATTTGTATTAAACAGGCTAATTGACGCTGTTTATTACTTTAATATGTTACTAATAATTTTTAACACACTTTGTAGCAATCGCTTTGTCCTATTGTTCAAGGTGCACTTCTATCCATTCGTATTAACCGTTTGACTAAAGCAATCACCTGTCGGCGTCGAAGTGCTTCTCCCTTGACTTTTATTCAAAGTTCCTAGCAATAGGTTTATTCTGATACTTGATACGAAGGCAACGGAGAAACATCAAAATTCGACGCCGTTTAGTACAATATGCCAGTTTTTGCTTCCCAATGTCAATGAGGATCAGTTTCTCATAGTTCCGTGGATCTTCACGACTGACATCTGGAATAGTATATTTTATTGAGGCACCTTTAAAACTCAAATAAGGTTCCAACAAGCTTTGCGGATAACTTAAGGAACAATCAGCATCATAGTTAAATGTCAAAGTGAACATGGAAACTCATAATTATTTCTGCAGTTTATTATAATTACCGAGACAAATGTGGATTGCATTACTTCATTAATAGGGACAATAAACTAGGCTAAAGGGTGCCGGGACTCACTCCGGGTTTTGTGTTTGATGGGCAAACCTGAGGTCACAATAGCGTTTATGCGATACAAAACGCAGCACCAACTCAATCTGTAACATCTCCGGGTGCAGTGTATGATGGATTTTACTGCGCGGCGTCAAACACTCGGACGCCTTGCCGTATTAAGATCGGAGGCCTTTCAACGTCAAGAGCCAAAAACTTTGACGCCGCTTGATGATATTAGAATCCAAAGGAGCACACTTCCATAGTAGATAGTTATTAGGCAATCGTTTGATTAGCAAAACATAAATTAATGTTCAGCCAATCAATTGTAGTAAATGGGTATATTGACAAAACTTACAAAAAACGGTTTGGTTTTTGCAAAAACCAAGATGTTTGAATGTTGACAATGTACTTTTTTAATTTAACTGGTATTTTGTTTAATTTTATTTGAAAATTTTATCAAAAATCCGATTTTTACTTATTTTTATATTGAAATAGATTTTTAAAATTAAAATGTTCCTCCAGTTTTTAACTTGCCGACAATATTTGAACATTTTCGGTACATTTTTACACCGTTTTATGTAGTCTGATAGATCTGTTGACCCGTTTGGGCAAATAACTTTCTTGTCGGCGTCAAAGTTTTGATACTGACCTTTCTGCAAAATTCCTAAAAAACGTTGATCCTAATTCTTGATAAACGAACATAAACAAGAAACGGGTTGAAAGTCGACGCCGAACAGTAAAATATGTATGTGGAATCTCAGTTACTTTGGGAGTAAAGATGAATCTCTTCTTCCCCCTTTTCAGAGGTAAAACCACCTCCGTGACAGAAATCTCTATGTTGTTCAGTTTTCTTTGTTTACATATGTACCTTTCAAGTCCAAATAGGGAAGGCCAAAAACGAAGACTGATGCGAA
>JAQIVE010004098.1:0-15211 GCA_034698285.1 Sminthurinus bimaculatus | reverse complement strand
GATATTTCCATTCCACCACTATCGTCTGCAGTCTCGTTTTCCAATATTTTATACCCGAATTTGCATACTGTCTCGTTACAATTTCTGGAAAATATATTGGGAAGGGTTAAAAAAACGTGCTGAAAATGCCGAGAGAAAAACAGTTACTCTTGGAAGGGTATACAGTATACATGAATGATATCATACGTAAATATTTGCTTGCAAACTCGTGTTGTCCCATAACCCATAACCTTTATCGTGGTAAATTGTCTTGAAATTTTAAATACAAGTGAAAAGGGAGAAATTATAAACAGACAAATTAAATGCTCAAATTTAAAATTGTTTGAAATAATATAGTGATAAAATTGTATAGAAAAGGTAAGCTATCGTTTGAAACCTAAACTGATATCAAATTTACATGTACATTATAACTCTTAAGAGTTGTTATCATCAAACTAGTTCACTGCAATATCATTTTCAATATTGTACTGCATATTACGTTACATCACGGCACACAATGAAAATCTAATTGTGTTATCTTTCGGGATGTACATATGTTTAATAGTTGAGAGCCTACTTAATATAAACTATTGCTACTCGTTATCGTCTGCATGTTTAGAAGTGCACATACTGCACATAAAAACGTAAGTATGTAGCATCGCACAAGTTCATAACGCTAAAATTGAAGTTGATGAGAAGGGAACAATGGCAAAATAGGAGTAAAAGGTATTTTACATCATGATGGCATATCTGTTTCATGCTCAGAATAATTTTTAATGCCAATAAAAGGAAAAATCATTTAGGTGCATACATATATGTATTTAGCAAAAACCAAGTATGAGAAATTGCATTATCAAATTTTCGTTTATAATCTGTTCCCTGAAAACTGCTTAGGCATACCTCAAACGCAAACTTTACACCATCAAATTAAGTATATATTATAATATTGTCAATTTTTACCTGCTCTAGTATTTTTTTATAAACGTTCGTTGGTTGTCACACAAAACATAAAAATGTGTTGACATGCAGTTTCAGGCTTTAATTCTAGTTGCAATATTATAGTTGTATTTACTGCATATATAGTGAACTTAGGTTACGTAGCTAACTTTATGACAATACTTTTGTACTGTATGAAAACTACAGACAAGTTAATTCATTAATAAATTCACACTGAATGCAGTATTGTGTTCAAAGGATTTGCTATTCACTCTCCGTGTGATTTATCAAAATGAAACAAGAGCCTTGAGATTCTTTCCCTGGCGACATTCACCATCAAAACAATAATTATATTGCATTACATTATAACAATATTAATATGTATATTTAATAGTTATGAGTAAGCCTACTGAAGTGACGGGACATGCAGCTACTTATAATATAGTGTGTGTCTCGTAAAAATCAGCCTGACGTATACTGAATGATCTGATAAAATCCAGAATCAAAAAAGATTGATATACATAGAGAGAGAGAAGGAAAGAGAGTAATACAGGGAAGAAAAGTAAACAATGCAGAAATGCTCCTCGTGCAAAAAAAAAGAGAAGAGAAAAAAGGATCGAGCGAATAATGAAACAGTTAACGATTATTGTTCTTATCCATCAACTATTACTCACTTGCATTGCATTACAATTCACTCAGTCAGCTATTGTATTGTGTATTGTATTTGCGTTGCATTGTTGACTTACAATACATTTTTATGATCCATTTAATTTCTTTATTTTCAGATAACATGATGTACGTATAATGTATATTCTATTAGGTATTTCACGTGATGATCCCTTGAGATAATTATTTGGATCATGACTCATGATAACAGAGCCGAAGCAAGTTTATTTGCTCATGTACATTATTTACTATGTACACTGTAGTTGCCTACGTATTATAATCCAATCTTGTCACATGGTGGGTTAAGAACAGATTATGATTAGTCTTAGTCTCATAATTGGTTTTAGCAGTCTGTATAAAAACCAATGTTTCTTCTTTATCTAAACAAGGAAAAGTTATTTAATAACATAATTAATCATGATTTAATATTCAAAATACAAGGCAAAAAGAAAAAAAATGGGATAGACTTTAACGATTGTATGTATGTATGGCATCCATGTTTCTAAATAGTTCCCAATAAGACTCATTTTTTCAAGCAAAACATGAGACCTTTTAACCTTGTTAACAATTGCTGTTGTGTTAATGAAGCTTCGTATAAAAATGCCTTTGTAGTACAATTTACTTACATGGAAGTGGAGCATTGTGCCCGCTTTCTCCCTATTTCTATGTTTATCAACAAACGTACAGTACAGTACAAAACATGTGTTGAACTTGATAATGACTGTGCACTGTGCATGTGTTCAACAATATATACATGCACTCACAATGTTTTCCTGATACCGTTTGCTATTGGCTATATAGTAACTCATATTATACAATAAGCTACAATAACCTGGTCCGCATTTCGCACTACTGGGAAGCCACAGTAACTTCGGGAAATTAGATGCAAGTCGATTAGCAAGTTTCATTTCAACCAGAAAATCTAATTACATTGTCGACTCACCAATTTAATTAGAGTGAACAAGAGACGAAAGATAGAGCAGAGGAGAGAGATGACGAGAGAAGAAACCAAGAATTTCTCACGAAACTAAACTAAATTGAAATGTTTACCCTCTACACAACCAAATACTCAATACTAGCGATAAGACGTATACAAGTATGCATTTGAAGTATATAGATGAGCGAGGGATATATTCCATTTGATAGACGTATAAGCGTGTCTTGTGAATTTAATGCATATTGTTCATTGTACACAGTCAAACAAAGCTATTTAAATTTCCTATGTAAGAAGGTAAATTTACACTATGGCTATATAAGTAAAATGGGAGAAACAAATATGCTGTAGTTAAAGGACAGGCTCAGGTATGTGTATATTACTTATATGTAATATTAATTGTATGTACATATAATACGCACAGAATAAAGGAAATATGATATGATAATATTCAAAAGGATAGACACTGCTGAGGAAATAATGAATAATGCAACAGGAAATTTCTGTAACGGGCTGGATGAAAACATAACACTAATTTTCCTTTGGGGCAAAACAAAGGCTTTTCGCAATTTGCTACAATACCATTATTACTATTACATATTATATTACTACTATTGCAATCGTCACCGATTTAAAGTCATAGTGGTGGTGATGATGATAATAATAGTAACTCTGTTGAGCATGCTGCATTTTATTTTATTACTGCTTTATATTATAAGAGTAAGAGTTTTGGGTTTTTTTCCATCCCTCCTACGTGATATCTGTAGCATATTCGTATTGCCTTTACATATGTACGTATCAACTATTAACCTCTACAGGAAAAGTGTGATGAAATTCCTAGCAAATGACGTGTAATTTAAGTATTTACTATTGTCTGAGGCAGACACTCAACCGGGCCATTATTCATAATCATAATTGATGCGAGCTTTCTTCAACCACACAAAAACAAACGAGAAGAAGAAAAGTAAAGCACGTTGTTTATTAGATGGAACATGGATAATAATTATTAAGTTAAAGAATCTTTCCTGTCCTTTGTTGCTCAAAACTATATATCTATGGATATTATATCATAAGTATGTACAGCTCTTATTGGGCTTGTTGCGGTTGATTTTTGATTTCAAAGTGAATTACACCAATTTAATTTGTGCCCAGTGTTGGTAAATACGTGCATTTTGTACGATTACTATTGTATCCATATAAACATGATTATTATGTATTATTATGTACACTCTGAAGTCTGAAGAGTTAATCGGCTAAATGGATCAGAACGGCTAAGATAGAAGGCGAAAGGAAAATGTGGGCATAAAGTAGCTACAAACATTTTCTCTCGTTTAGCTGTTTTTGCTGACACTAACAACTTGTAAGTTCAGAAAAATTAAAGTTCATACTCAAGTAGAAGCTTTATTAACTGAGGAGGGAAGCAGGAAGATAGGAAGGAACTTTTACTCCATATTTCATACCGTAATATTAATTGTCTGGCCGTTGAGCTTTAACTTTTAATATGCCGTTTTTACAATAAACAATAATTTTACGGAGCGTTCAATGAGCTTTGAATCATAATGGTGACTATTATGATCGCTGCAATTATTTCATTGTATATGTTTTTCATTGCAAAATAGGGCTTCATTCTTATGCAGGTAAAGCTGATAACAAGGATGTTCAAGTGAACACGCAATCTTGCCAGTGTATTCAGGTTTCAGCTCTTGTATCGTTAGTGTGTTATGCAAATAAATAGTAAAAATTAAGGGTTTTTGAGGAACAGATAACTGATTTATTTGTCATAGTCCTGTGTACAGAACACAGAATACAGGAGAAAAGGAAGTGTGACATACATAGTCATGAAATCTGTTGGTACTTCCGCTGCCAACGACTGAAACGACTTTGACAGCATAATACGTATACGATATTAGACAATACTATGAAATGCAATTCAAGGTGTGCATGTGTGCAAAATGTACTGAGGTGAATTGAAATTCCGTTATTTTGGTTGCCTGTTGATGGGTGGCATTTCACAGTTCCCAGGGAATCAAAATAAATAAAATAATATATTGCATTTATTACGCCGTCCTTGTTTTACACAAAGGTACTGTGGGGACGGTAATCTATTTAAGTCGTGTTAAATAATTCTTGGTCAGTTTTAGGCGCAAAAATATATGAACAAAATACGTCATGTATAAATATAAATGTTTTAACATCAGGATGGTGGCGATGGCAATGATTTACACACCCGTTTTCTTAGATTTTCAAGATTGGCAATCCTCAAATGAAAGTGTGTGACGTCTATACAAATAACGATTTTGTCGGATGACGTGGTTGGGCACAACTTTCGTCATAGAAAAGAGACACATTTTTAATTAGTCAGGTGTGTATTGTCCGCAAAAACAGCTGCATAAATACCTTTGCTAGATCTACGTAGTACTTCCTATATTGGAGTAACTCACAGCTAACTTATATAACCTTTACACTAGATTATACCTTCTTTGATTGTATGAAGATGTATTGTACTTGCATAATGTATAATGCATATGTACAATACACATTATGCTGCATTTCATAATATTTATAATATCCTGACCCTGACACATGACACATTTGTCCAGTTTGGTAGTTGCTCTTACATCAAAATTTATGATTAAATACGTACAGGGAAATCATCCATGATATAATTGGCAATTTGTGTTACAATACATATTTCTACATTAATTAAAGTCATCTTGCGCTTATTTATTCGTGTTTTCCTATACACCTGAATAATGTTAAGAAACCTTTGTATACACATACGTATATATTTTGTATTTGTACAGTGGACTTAGGCACTTCATTGAAAATTAGTAGTCGTCACTTTACATTATCTCTTTTTGCATAAAGTTGTAATGGATAAGGTGAAAATAATGTTATTTTAACAAAAGACCGACAGTAAAAGGGTTTATACATGTAGATTGACAATTCTGAATAAACCGAGAATACTAAAGTCTATAGTGTAGTGAATTTATAGGCACGTGTAAATACATGCATTAATATGTATTCTGTACATTTAAATATTTGGAAAGGCATTAGTTAAGTAAGCACATCAGACACAACACAAAAGTTTTCATTTGCTTGTGGTCTTCTCCATTTTAGCCATCTTATTATTGTTGTCCGTAATGTGTCTTTCTTCATTTTCTCTCTCCTATCCTGTCTCTATCTCTAGAGAATGGATGAGAGACGTACATAGGCTGGAAAGGAGGCTAAGCAACGGAAATCAAATGGACATCTTCAAAACTCCTTGTGGTACTTGTTGAGATAGTGTCGGAATTAGTATCATCTAGATATGCATTATAATATCTAACGACACAGTCGGGCCTGGAGTTGAAGCTCTGAACTCTCCTTTTGCTTTTTCTTCTTCTTCGTCTTCATCTTCCAGACAGAGTCTTGGTCTTGGAGAGAGTTGACATGAAATATTTACCGGAGAGAATTCTCAGGTGGCGTCGCCAAATACTTATTTCTCTGTTTGTACAAGCATAAAATCCAAGTTTAGTCGATTCCCTCTCTCTCTCTCCTCCTGTGTTCTTTGCTTCGAAAACTTTAGCCCAGCTGGTTGTCTCAAACATCAAGTCGGAGGATACTGAATGCGCAGAAATAAAAGGCGAAGGCCCAGGCACAGTCGTCTTGGCAGATCTTGAATTTAGAACCTTGCGTTTTCCCCACTTCTTCCCGTTTATTTTCTTGCGTAATAACTCCAAATACAAATATAAAGGCAACTAAAAACACAAATAGAACAACAAGTCTATTCCTGATGACTTTAGAATTCACAATGAATTCTCAATTCCCCCGCCCTCCAACCAAAAGGAGATCAAGACACGATGCTGGAGGTTTTGTATAGCTGGAACATAAGATACATACTGTATACCACTTCTACTTTAAACTATAATTACAGGGTATATAAATCACTGAATTTTTAATAACGTTTCACGCTTTTCTCCCTTCCGTAGCACTTTCTCTCACTTGCCCTTCTTCTAACATGAAATAAAATGGGCATTTCGTTCCAATAACCAACACTTTTGGTCGACAAAAAGGGATTTCGCATGTGTATATTATTGTATATTGTTTATATTGCCTTCACTTCTTTGAATGGGAAATTAAAGCATGGACTACTTCTGTTGAACAATTTCAGGCTTTGTGCACTCCAAGCATAGGTTTCCATGAACAAACCATCCTCTGTGTTTGAAAAAAGTGTACCAGTATCAACAAATGTTACATTGCTCATCGGACTGATCCCTAATAAATGTATATATATAAATTATAAATGTACTGAATGTACATAAGGTATAATGGGCGGCTAGTTGTGTAATACAATGTAAATCCTTTGCTGAAATATTTATGGATGAGGGATAAAATACCTATTTAGGTATATAGGCCAAACGTAAATACGTGGAGGGAATCAAATAAATATTAAAAAAGGAGATTTTCTCCAATGGCTTTTTCCTCCGTGCTTCTTCCGTTGACTATACATTGCACTATTAAAATGTATGTATCCATGTTACATAAGCACATATATACTTAAGAAAAAGATATAGAGGTTCCAACAGGAAAGGAGGCTTGGGGGATTCAACGGAGGAAAGTGGGCTCTAAATTTTTAAATAAAAGTTCAAAGGAAAAGCATAACGGGTATGTAAAATGGATGTGTCTAAATGGTAAATGGTTAAGGAAAGTTTTATATTTAAGACGAGGATTCCTTCCATAGCTTCTTCATACATTTATGCATGATTGCATCATGCAAACATTCAAATTTCTACGGTGACCCCGAATCTTCCTCCCACAATACATTCGGCTCAGTATTCAGATGTAGATATCTAATTCTTTATACATTACATGCATAGATGGTTAAATTTGTACCGGCCTTAGAGACGTTTGACATTTAGACCGGCACTCTTATTGTGCACACGACCTTTTAACTTTTGTGCATTTTTTATTGAAGAGTCCCACGAAAGTTAAATACCAAGTAATCAATTAGCTACTCAAGGGCAATTTTGATGTTTCTTGAGATTTCAAATTCGACATTTATACTAAAAAGAAACTAAAGTTTTACTTTTTTAGAAAAATGGACATCGATTGCAATACGGTGCGCAAATTAAATTAAACTCTCCTCCAAAGCTTGATTGTATTTATAATGGTTGAATATTCTTTATGATTATAAATTCCAGTCAAGTTGACCGCACATAAAAAATCTATCTATTTACTTAGTTCAAAACCTCTTTATTATCTTTCTGTGTATCGTGCGCTCATGAATTTATCTGGAAAACTAGCATTATGTATACATACTATTTTTCCTCTTGATTAAAAAATCACTGATGCCGTGTGGTTTGTGGTTTAGAGTTGCAAGTTTAGTTGGAGGCTTCTTGCAAATTTCTTCTATAGCTAACTGCTCATAACCCCGTGTGCATCTACAGATATTTTATATCTTTTGTGTACAATGTACAACGTACAGCCTGAAAAAGATGAAATATGGCGAGTCGCGAATGATAATAAATTATGTCAGTGGGACTTTTTCCGGAGCTTCCGGAGAAAATGTGGGTATGATGCACATAATGGAGGACCCAGTTGCCCTAGACAACAGTTTTACACAACTTACACGCTTTTCACATGTGTATATTGTACACGCCGTGTACTGTTGTTTCCCCCCTCGCATTCTGACCTGCTTTGAAAATTTTCCGCATGGAACACCAGAGAAAATGTGATGCCCACTGCATGTACCTACATCGTACATTGTATCGTACATACATTGCAATACTTACACACATGGTGCGTGTAAGTAACTTCTCATCTTATTCTGTCGTTTGGGTTTGTTTTTCGCATGCCTTTGTGCCTCATGTTTTATTTGCTTTTCTGTGCTCGCAAGGCAAAAACAAGGTCTAATCGCAATACAATTAAGTTGATAGATTTAGTAAAGAGAGAACAAGAAATGAGGAAAACAAAGCCTGCGCTTTACATTGTCTTCACTTTTGTTTGTAACACAGAAGCGTATAAGGGTAGGTTATAACCTTAGCTAAAGAAAGGCAATGATGATGATAGTGATGATGATGATGAGATGGTGACCTACACCATAGTTTTTGTTTTCTTTCTCTCCTCACAACATTTCCACATTTTCTTATTTGGGATTTTCTTCAGCAGCTTTTCCACTTTCTGATGTTTTCTGCTTCCCACACTCACGTGTACATATATATTTTTTTACAAAACAGCCGTTTGCTGTGTATTCATAATTCAGTGAGTTAAAGTTTTTGGGTTGTCCTGGACTTTTTTATCCAATGAGAAAGTAACAACAAACCTTCCAAACACCAAAACTCAGCTGGCAACTCAATGTATACATACGTTTCTCTTAGTTTCTATTTCTATATACCTACATATACACATATAATTTTTCAAAATAACGTGGAAAAAGGCCCAGGAAAAGTTTTTCACTTTCCTTTTTTACTTTCCCTCTAAATGCTACTCAAGTTTAAACGAGAGCAGCACGTATTTTTACCAAGTATAATATGTGTGTGTGTACTGTCCATCCAAGGGAGAAACTTAATTTCATTAAAAAGTATTTCGAGTTTTGAACAGGAAAAAATTCTAGCTGTTGTCAGTTGACTACTTATGTATAGTCTATATAGTGTATTATATAATAGACGTACTACACATAATGCATACATATTGCTGCTCATGGTTAATGAAGAACTGAAACTGAAAAGTTTTGTTCGAAACTATTTCCCATCCACTTGAGTTCCTACGAGTTTAAGTAGCAAGGCATAAGTGTCAGTGTGATGTAAATCGTAAATGTTTTATAGTTAATGATACATGGTGAACTATGTGACCTTTTTCCTTATTACACACAGTTACGCAGTATTTGGTCGATTTTTCTTTAAAAAATAATATCAAGCTCCTTTATTGTTTAGCCATGCAAAATTCAACATGGTGTATAATGCAATTTTTCAAGGAAAATGGAAAGTTGCAAGAAAAAAAAAGCATAAAAAATGAACAAGCTACTTGTACTGAGATAATATAAAAAGATATCGTAATGTATAAAAAATATAATGTAAATGTGTAATGTAGTATGATATTAAAAAGTATTTTGAATTTTTTTTTATTTGTACAGAGGAGCATGGAGCATTTGACTCGGATATTGATGGGAGCGTCAGCGGCGTTGGGGGGAGCCGCAGTCCACAGGGCAATGTATATACCGTAGAGCACTTGGCCACATTTGGTTTGTCAGAGGACTTGGCCTTTCCAGCGGATGGAATGCGGCGCCTTCTTCACATGGAGAAAGCTGGCTTCGGTATTTGGAGTCAAAAGATGCGCATTCGTCTGGAATATGGACACATCGTCATCCTTGACTATGAAAATGGGGTAAGTGTACATTGTACATTATTATTCCTCTGTTTCCCTCTTGTATCGTATATTCTTTATTATGTCCACAAAACATACACACATACATACAGTGCATGCATATGTACAAGTATACTTTGTCCATATTATTCGTCTTGTCGGGGTAATTTCATTTCTCAACTATTCAAGTCGTTTCCTCTTCCTCTTTACACTACCAGCTAGCATTTTCGTTGAGTTGATGTGAGATGAGATGAGATGAGTTGAGCCGAGCCTGAGCTGAGTAGCCAGTTGACTGCGGAGTAGATGTTAAATGCAGATTGTAGATGGGCATTATATCATTTGTCTCAAGTCTTCTTTCACAATGTGTGTTGTACAATACATTGTACAATACCACGTTGAATTTGAATGGCCCGAGAAAGATGGAAACGGGGAAAAGGAGAGCGGCACCAAGTTAATGTGTATTTGTATTTATATAAGGCACTGGAGCAAAATACCCAGAGAATGTACAAGATGTAGCTCAATAATATCGTATCATGCATGTACATTACAAATGAGGAAGAGAAACGAGAGAGGGGGGAAGGCGCTAGGCACTTTACTTTCCTTTACTGCTTTCTTTCTTCCACTCTAGAGACTGAAGAGAGAACAACTTAAAATGGGTCGATTCTCCATAATTTCCACTTCAGCTCGAAATCTCATCGTTCAAAATGTAATGTTCTCTTTTCTTCTCTTCTTCTCTGCTGCCTCTCTCGTCAAATATGTATGTATGTGTGCACATGCTATTACGTACAAACGATTGACTGTATGTTGTACTGTGAGCATAAGTACAATTTACATTGTACGTACATTGTACATATTACGTATCATATTCATAGTGCACATCAGAGATTCAACGATTTTGCATTTTCTCCCGACTTTTCTCCGTCCATTCGCAAGTTCTGTATTATAATATAAATAGTACACACAATGTATACATAAATATAATGCTGTTTAAGCTCTGTCTCCAGTTTTCTGCACTGTTTTTTGCACAGTATAGATAAAGACATGTTAATGTACGAGCAAAATATTGCACGATAATAACTGATAACTGATTTGATTTGATGCAACGACAAACATTTTCCGAGATGCAAATGATATGGATGGAAAATCATATTGGTTGCCTACTAATAATGTAAAGTTGAAGGTTTCCAGGGTAAAATCTGCTGGACAGCGATTATAGTGAACAATAAAAGTAAAGCTGAAAGGTTGGATACATTTATGAAGGCATACAAATGTTTTTTCCTCTATTTTTTGAACAAGAAGTCTATATGCTATATGCACATATTACGTGGTTGATTAAATTTATCAGTAGAAATTGCAACAAGTTGTAGAAATGTAGCCAAGATCTCACCTTGCATGTTGAAAGCTGAGTAAACACTTTACGGTTGTTTCTCACACTGTGTCAGTTTTTAGTGTTTGTACGTTGTCCGTACATGTATATAGATTTCTGCGGAATGCTTTCAATAGAATCTTTCCAATAGATTTTACGGCTGATGCCGGATTTGCTTTTGCACAACCATTTAGGCACATTGTAAACTATAGTTCTCGTTTTCCAAAATATATCTTTATATTTACTAGCATGTTATGTGTGCCGTTTAAGCGTTTTTGACGCAAGCTTACTTAAATGAGGCCACAGGAAATTAAAAAATATAACACTACTGGTAATAACCAGTTCGGTTAATTGAATTTCAAATTTTCCAAAAGTGAGAAGTTTACTCCGATTCTAGAAATATCAGCAGGGTGTAACTTTCCCCAATTCATTCATCAAAACTTGGAAAATTTGTTTTTGAAACGGATTTTCATCTTCTTGTACAGTCTACTGTCAGCAGGCTCAAAATAGGAAAATAACATGCTATTCTATACTTGGATTTGCATGTATGTAGATGGTAGATGTATCTGTGTGCAAAGATTGTATGCATAAACGGAAGGGGAGGTACGCGTCATCAGGTAGGAATTAAATTCTCGCCATTGAACGCATTTAGACTGTAGAACGGGCTGTAACCAAAGTTGTGCAAGCATAAGCTTAGATACGTAATATTAAACTATGGGAAGAGAGACGAGTGACAAAATTTAGAGAGTTGGTTGAATTTTCTCTCCTTGTAGAGTTTAATCTTGAATTGAAAATTACATTAGTACGTGCAACATATTCAAAATTTCTCTAGCTATCATTTTACACTGTACAGAGTGCCCTGTGCACACAGAGCTAATGAAAGAAGAGATAGAGATGAAGACCAACAACCAACCCAGAAATTCCTGCGGAGAGTAGACTCATTGGAATCCTCGGAATTTGTAAATCGACAGTATACATTTGGTATACATACGATATTTCCATTTCGACCGTCTACAGATTTATGTATGTGCATGTCGGCTGACCGTATGCTCCTTTGCTCAAAGTATTGTGTGTGCAAATATACAAGTACATGCATATGCATGTATGGGTTTTAACATGAACGGAAATACACCAAGACAAAGTATTGTAAAAGATGCGAGAATAGAAGGAATTAAATTAAATTTGAATTGTTTTCCAGTGGACTTTGGTGGTTGAGTCTCATAGTTGAATGACATATTGCCTATTATTTCAATGTTCATTTTTTAGTTACAATAATTTTACAATTTTCTTGGCCAGGTTCCATTTTATTTACTTGAACTAAGATTTTTAAAATGGCTTTTGAACTCTTCCTGGGGATTTTCAGTTTTAATTGTCAGCTTGGTTCAAACTTTACACATAATATGTCCATATATCTAGTTGTATGAATGCAACCATTTACATCGTACGTATACACGTCCATATGCTCCTCATACAAAGGGAAAGAGCGGCTGAAATAAAACAAGTTACTGTTTTCTGACAACAGGTTCATTTGAATGCAAAATACGATCTCTGATGTGGACTCTTGACTGTGTGTGTGGAGATTTCAACCAGCATGTCTTCCAAGTATACTAGGAGGCAACTGATATGAATATCATAGAGTCATACATACATGCATACATACAAAATACGAATTCGAATCCGTATATCGAAACTGCAGACGTGCATATAGGTACAGAGGCAAGATAGCAAAAGTCATAAAACAATTCTAGTTGAATGACTTTTTACAATATGAGTATATGAGTATGGTATACAATTAATAGGAATAAAAGTGTTCAGTTTGTGTTTATGCACAATACCGCTTGTGTGGCGGTGCAAAATTCTTGCGTATAATACTTTGAAAATAATCTACACGTACAATAAGTATGACTACTGATGCTGACTCTAATGTCAAAAAGCTGTATACAAAATTACGGACTTATATCATCTCGCCATCAAATATCATACAATATTAAACATGGCAGGACAAGTGAACATTAAAATTGACGACTGCAAGAGCTGGAATGAATCTGTGAATGAATGAATTCTGTTGATTTTTCAACATGATCCTTTTGATGTTGCCTATCGCAGGCAAGCCATAAACCTTAATTTGATTCCTACAATATTTTTTGGACACGACTCTAACAAAAATGGGTGAAGGACTACAGGTCTTTTTTATGTCGGTTTGTCATAAAATGTGAAGAAGAATTTTTTGTATAGCTTGTTCGATTTTACTATGATTTTCGGTTATTTTTTCTCCAAAAAACTTGCCTCGAGAAATCTATAGAAAGTTACAGTATGAAAGCCTTCCATGGTAATTTATCTGTGTTTTTTGGTTTCGCTTATTGTTACATTTGATAAAGGGAGAACAGAAGAAAAGTCCTCATATCCCACTCGCCCATTGAAGTTGCATCTTGTCGTTATATGTATGTATATATATATATATATATATATATATAATGTATAGTTGATTCTACCATTTCTTTTGAAAGACTAATGAATGAGTCGATCAAACGGGAGACAATATACTCGACCCATTCACAAAAACACTCCATGAAAACACTGTATAATGGGATATTATACAAATACATTATATCTAAAAGCCATCAGCTATTTAACTCCAATTCCAGCTCCTCTCCTCACCGTCAGTTCACCATAATCATGTCTTATTCAGTCGTCAGAGTCAATAGTCAAATAAAAGGGGGGAAACATACATAGAAGAAGAAGAAGAAGAAGCCAAAGCAAACCCCAAAGCAAGCTCAAGCGAACCGACGCCGACGGTAAACTCGAAGCTCTCAAAGTGGAGTTTTCATTCATGTCACCCTATTCAACTTTGTTTTATTCAGCCCAATCCTTGTTGCTCCAACTCCATTGACTCCAACCTCAGTTTTTGCTAGCTTTTGCTTAGTTTGATTTTCCGGGAACGACTGCAGAGTAGCACAGAGATTACATGCATATACATATGTATATATATACGGATGATATTGATACTTTGATACACATCGGTATGTAAGTTTGTGTATCAGCTCTATGCTACATTAACATTATATATGTATCTAGCATTACCCGCAGATCCTCAGTTCAACTCAACTCCATTTCTCGTTTTCCATTTCATTTTACATGCATATACATTTGTGCTCTCCATCATTGTGCGATATTTGAACTGTGGCGGACCCAGACCAATTCAATTCAAAATCCACAAAATCCACCCGGAGTATACACACAGCAATCTAACAATCCGTCATTGACAGTGCATCAAGTCATCAATCTTCAATGAAGAAATTACCCTGCTGCATCATTACGGCAGGGTAGTGGATGAAATTGAAACGGGAACGGAATCGAAACGTTTGGTCATGTAACTATATAAATAATGTTATACATAATATGTATGTACTTACATACCCATGCATTAAAATATTGTACAAAAACTTTTACCGATTGGCAATTGCCGATATTAATGGTAACGGCAATGTCTCTAGAGAAAAAGAAAATCCGTGATTTCTATTTCAATTCTAAGATCAGCCATCTCTTTGTTTTAGTTTTTACATCCATTTGAAAAAAAAAAAATGAAATGTTATTTTCAATTTTTTTGAAATTTTTTGGGAAACTATTTTATACCTAAGAATGTGCAACAAATATTTGGCAATCGTACATGTCACTTATTGCTTGAGACATTGATGTAGTTTATTATTAAGATTTATGCCAAGATTTTTCAATCCGCAATCTATGCAATTATAAAAAAATACAGATTTGATGGATATTGTATGAAGAGACAACACACCTTTTACTGTATTTCCTCTGGGCTTCAAACCCCTTAGCTTGAATAGACTGTGACGATGTGATCATTGAATTTTATTTATATATTTATTCAATAGTCCATCGCCATGAGTTGTTTTGTCCTTTTCAGTGCAGATGCACAAAAGAATCATTTCTGCCTCGTCACTATATTGAGAATCGAGAGCTAGTGAAAA
>JAQIVE010004097.1:0-15212 GCA_034698285.1 Sminthurinus bimaculatus | reverse complement strand
TATCTAGGTGTTGGAAACAGTATGAGTCTTGAATCTTGCGTTTTGTTTTGTGTAACTATGCGCTCTCCTCCTTCCTAATACTTTATTATCTCAACAATTTTATATCCAGCTATAAATGTATGTGTATATGTTTACAAAGAAAAAATGGACTAGACGTGCATACTTATGTATGTATGTAAGTCCAAAATTACAGATATAATACATAATATATCTTGTAAAATACTTATTTTATTCTAAAAGTGTTCTACATGCAGAAAGGGAAGTACGAGAAAACGTATAGCGTTGATTTTAAATTTGAAACGGAGAGTGAATGAGTGTGTCCGAATAATGTGATAAGTCTTGAAAATTCCGAGGAAAGAGAAAGAGCGAGAGAGTTTAGAGTCCAGCTTTGGGTGGGCACCTTTAAAATAGGTTGGTTGAAAAAATATATAACTTTTTTTATTCCTTGGGCGTAAACCTACTTACCTAGACGCTGCTTGCCTGCTCCAGTCTTTTTCCATGTGCACCTCATCGACATCTCGACCATTGTGCATGAGTACTGTATTATGTATGTATGCTATGTAAATGAACGCATTACTGGACACGCAGATGTGTATGTGTAGATAAAACAAAAAACCACAAACTGCAGTTCATTACTCGCCTTGTTCTTATCCAAGTTATACGCCTGTAAAATGCTGTGTCTCTTTGTATATGTATAAAGATGATAATACAATATAAGTGAAGAAAAATGATCGTATCTATATTTACATGCATAAAAAATTTAGCTGGGGTTTTGAGTGTTAAATCTGAGTATGAGGTTCAACTCGACTTCATCTCCATCTTATCTGAATCCAAAGGAAGAGGACCTTATGTATGCATGTATTTATGTATGTATATTGTTGTTTCGTTAACCTGCTCGATCGTATGCTTTCAAGTCTAGGGATGATCTTGAAATGTTGATGAGCATTGCTACATATTACAAGTGACCGAGGGTGTTGGTTAGCATAAGGTGTACGCGTGTGTTCTGCCTTCCCGTACGAAAAAAAATGGGACGATTTTTTTCGGCCGCATCGGGCCGTATGCGGCTGCATTCGGTCGAATACGGCCGACTTTTTTCCGTGGGCCAATTTTCGGCCGAATCCGGCCAGAATTTTTGGTACGGGTTGTTTTTTTACCATTAGCCATACCATGTAGTTTTTCATTTCGACTGCCGTCAATTGCATTCGGGAGAACTATCTAATATTTAAATGTATTTATATTATCATCCAAGCAATTAATAAAAGTAATACGTAAGTAGCATTTGTACAGTAATTAGAATAAGGTACAAAATTACATGGTAAAATATCCTACAATAATGCACACAGGCTGTGTCCGCGCAGAAATTTCTTTTAATTAAAATAGTACACTGTATGTGTGCAGTATTTATTTGTAAATGAAATAAAAAAAGAACTTATCATGTTTCTACGACAGTACAATTCTTTGCAAATAGTGAAAATATTTCTTCTAATAATACTTCCTTTCCCCTCGGAAGACTTGAAATTGTCTATGCGCTAGCCTATAGTTTATGTTCGCAAAATTTCCACGACATCATTATCATTATTGACATTGTCGTTGTCATCATTATAGTTTACTTTATTCTATTTAATGCATACATTATGCTCTCAGATAGTCATTTGTAATGAATGTTAACACAACATGGTTCTCAAGTAAATATCACGTGTATGTATGCATGCATAGCATAATAATATGGTGAAAGAGAAATAGACGAGAGAGTAAAATACTTTATTTTATTTCGCGAGATACTCAAAGAGGCTATTATTAAGATGCTTCAATATACTGGAGAAACAATGACGGAGTCTCATGTTCCCTTTTATATCGTCAATAAAGAACATGGTAAAGGCAAACTGGAAACTATAATGCTTGTGTAAAATGATGTTGTGTGTTTCTTTATGATTTTCTACTGTTATTTATGCTCCCCCTACATGAGTTTTAATGTCTCTCCCACTTGATTATTATCCATTTGATATTGATATAGTAACTGTTTATGACTGGCTATATAATCTATAATGTGATGAATACATCTCATAGTCATAACATTTCTTCCCATCATCAAGGATTCCAGTCAACTGTTTTGCAGTGCGATAATGTTTTAGTAGATCCAAAACGTCAAACACCGTAATCACCATGTAACATGATGAAAGATGAAAATATTTAATTCACTTTCGTTGTACATTACTTTTAATTTTTCCTTCAAGTTACGCTCCATTAATACTATAAATGTGATTGCTTCCTGCTCAAGAAACAGAACAGAGAATATTGAGCAACGTTAATTTATGAAATGTGGACAAAGTTATCGTAGATTGAAAACATTGGCAATCTTTTTCGGTTCCCCAATCCCCATTTAATTTATCATCAACTGTGCCCGGCATTGCGAAAGAGAATTATTATTGTCAGAAGGAAAAAATGTATTTCCATTTATGGAAAGTGTGACGCCAAAGAGCTCTCATGCGTTGAGAATGTGTGTATGTATATGCTCTTTTCATTTTCATCTCTAGTAATTTATAATTCGTAGGTTACTGACACAGTCACACATACATACCTATATTTATGCATAATACACATCTACAACAATGCAATGAACTTGAGCTCTAAGTACACAATACACACATGCACACTTGACAAAAAGGACAAAGTCGCCACAAAAAATTATAATTCTATTTATATATACGTATTTACAAAGGCTGTCGTACTCAACATGTACTTTAATAAAATTAAATGTATCTGTAATGAGTTGCGTTACACAAATCAAGCTTTGAAACGTCAAGCCGAAAGAAAACCACAAAGGTTCGAAAATTTCTGGGAAAATAAGAAATTCAGTTTGGAGAAGAATAAACTTGTACAGAAAATTTAAACAGCTTCTGACTATTGGACTTGCAGAAACAAGCCAGCGGTAAAGTCAAAGACTAGGAGAGAATTCAATATGAACGACAATGACAATGAAAATTTGATTGAAATATCTACACACAATATGTGCGTATGCACACAAAAAGTCACACTAAGAAGAAATCAATAAGCAATGAAAGGAAAAGACGATGAATAATAAACTTTCATGCAACAATCCGTAGAAATATCGAATCAGTAATTATCGATATTATTATTAGCGTCCTCATCGTCTTTGCAACAATGTCTAGACTATCAGTATAGAAAGTAAGTTCCGACTAGCTACCGACTTCATTAAACAAGACAGAATTATTGTTACTTTTACATTGCGCCTTGAAAATAACGTTTTATTCTTTTCCCATGGCGACACAGACAGCAATATGACTCATCTGACATAAGCAACTGAAAATCTTATGAAATGAGTGAGCCATTCTTTAATTTTTAATCTGCCTCATAAATAAAAGCGTTAATAGAGAACCCATAGCACAATATGATTTCTATATTATTGCCTATTATTTTCAAAGTTGTCTTCCTTAAGTCCAACAGTGTACATTGTACATGAATTTATGTATTTTTGTGGTTAAGGTAAGCGTCGAAAGAAAGTATAGACTGACTTGAAAATTGGTACCTAAAGATTAAAGATTGTGGATTTTTCTCCCAACTTGACTTTTCGTATAGGAGGTTTTCAAGACTTGAAACGAAAATTTCTATAGAAATAGGCATTGAAAAGTAATCAAATTGATAAAGATAAAAGCAAACTAACAATTGACAGAGAACACATTGTCTCTCATCAGGTAATCTTTTCCAGTCCTCAAATCAAATCGTTAGTACTATGCCAGTAACTAACTACAAGGGTAAACTACAAGCGTAACAATAATTGTAGTTACTTCTGCGCTGTATGTTGTGTGTGTATATACATATACACACTTTTTGGTTGGCAAAAAACGTTGGGCTGATTGGATGGAATTGGATTGGATTGCTATTTGCTCTTTAGGATTTCTCCTTCTTCCTCTTTGCCCCTCTCTGTTGGGCTCTTGAGACTTTAGACAGTGTGTTTTTGTCTGCAATATTGGCTTGACTAGTCAAGTGTTTATTGTTGTATTTCGACTGGCCTTTTCCGTTTGGATCTCATCCCATCTCCGCTAAGTGCATATATCTACAGATGCACAGGTTTTTTTCCATTCATTACAGAACTATTGTGACGCACTGGCTCTCACATGATTTATCGCACATGTTTTTCCTAGAGTTTGTTTTTTACCATGTCCAGTGTACACATCTATGTGTATATAGATATACACTTTGTTTACCATATAGTCCGTTTGTCTGACGATGAGTGGAATCGGACTTTGTTCGAACAGAAATGAACATGTTGAACTTGGTGTTGTTGGTACTCATCCCTTTTCTCCCATATTGCACGTTTGTGCAGAGACATAATATATATACGTACATAAGATGTACAGTGTACATTGTACACTTGAAAGTTTACTCTGAACGAATAATTACTCGTACAAAGATTTTACACAAGAGCTGAATCTGCTCTTGATCGTGTTTATCTAGCCAAACTATACCTATAGGTATGTATGTATATGAACCTACAAAGTAAATCTAATTGTGAACTCTGAGAGCTTGTTTGTTTGTTGTGTGTTTGTCGATTGAACATTGAACATGCACAAGAGTGTATATTTAAATTATTTTTTTCGCTCAATCCCTGGACGGTCGATTGCCTTTGTTGCAACTATATGATTGTTATTCTCGATGATAACATGTAAAAACCTTTGCTATCTAAATAGTATTGTAAAAATAATAAGCATGTTGTATACATTGTAAGTGTCAGTGATTTAGGAATAAATTTATGAGGCTCCATATTGATTTGTTGTTTGCTCATTCTCTCTGTACTGCGACTGTATAAAAAAAGATGGAGAGAGAAAGAGACAAGAATGAATGAACGAATGAATGAAAATTGAACAGAGGATATGCTTGTATGTATATATAATAGAGACACACGGTCCACTCTAGTGTGTACTTTATATAATGTGTCTCTGTCTCTATATGTGGACAAATTGTATTTGTACACTATTTGTAGTTTGTATCGTTAGAGTTAGTCGGAGTAAAAGTAGATATAGAGGAAGAAAAAGAACGATTGGTGATTCATTGTCCTGGCTTGGGACAGGAGACGCCGAGGAATTTCTTGTTGCTGCTGTCGCCATTTAAAACTGCCACTGTACTGTCACTATACATATGGCTGGTGTATATTGTATATGGAAGGGAGAATGGAGCTGAGCCGATGCTTGATCGTCATTCTATTTAAGTCGGTTGAGCTAATAAATTTTCCCAAGGAGAAATACCTTTACATTCCGATGGGTGCTGATCTCACTACTCTATGTACGCTTTGTATAGATAAATACATACGTATTATATTACTTTCCTACATTAAATTACTCTTGCGTTGGTGACAGGCCTTTAACCTCTCTCCAAGGCTAAAGGTATGTGTGGATACAGATAATATTGGTTTGGTGCCCGAAGTCAAAGTATTCAAAAAGGAGCTGTGTATTTTTCGTTGAGTTTTTATTATTTTGCGTAAGGCTTTCGACGTGTGACATGGCCCGCATCCACTTGTTCATTCATTTACTTTGTCACTCACTCCTGGGTCAGTATAATATGTGTCAATTTACAGGAGGGAAAGTTCCTCAAGTGTTGCTAAAGTTAAAAATGAAAACCCCTGTGATTAATGTAAAATAGAAAAAACTGTTACACGCTTCTTTCTTGAAGAACTTCCATAGACTTTTCTTGTACTTTTTTACACATTGGGTTTACTAATAAACACATATCATTATGCATGCAGACGCAAAGAATGTAGGAGAAAATTACATATTTTGAACAGAGCGGGGTAAATTACAGAGTAATCAAAATCAAATACTAATTTGATAGTTGATGGAGTGAATGAAGACGTGAGGTTGTCAATTATGTCGGATTACGGGATGACGGCCAGCGAGGGATTGAAGGATGGATAGATGGATAGTTGGAGAGATAGAGTCGAGTTGAATTGTTTGGGAAACAAAATACAAATAGATACATGGGTGCATAATACAATATCCTGGTGATGATGATGGTTTTATTGCGGTACGTGTCGCACTCAATCCTCAATTGATATCAAAATGCTATGGTAATTATGGTGAATGAGCTCAAATTTTTCCAAATTCCCCTCGACTAATGATAAGTATGTGTTGGAGGAGGTGGTGAAATGGCGAGTGCGCCTTATCATTACTGAAATCATTAGAAGCAAGATGATAATGACCAAGAGTGGAAAAAGCGAAATATCCTCAACAGTAATTTTCACGCTATAAAATCACCCTTATTACATGTATTTCTGTCCTTTAATCATAACGTTATAGGTAGATCCTTTATCTTACCACCTTTACCTTCATGTTATAAAGTCATTGTGAGTTCCTTGTTCCTTGTCTTTGCATAGCGCTTCCTCTGTAACGTTGATATTCATTTACACCCCTGTAATTTTCTCCCTTCTAACTGTACATCTCGCCCTTTAAAAACCATTTGATGTTTTCCTATTTAAAGGGTATGAAATCTAATTTTTTCCAGGGGAACAAAAAATTATCTATTTTATTTTATCAAAGACAATAAACTCCAAAATTACTATCTTACCGCTAAACATTTTTTCCTGATTTTTAGAAACAAATGTCGATGGGACATGAAAAAATAAGAATGTCCACTTTGTTTGAAATGCTTTTAATAGCTTTTTTACCCATAGGAAAGGTGGGGTGTAATAAAAATATAAATAATTGTATAATGGCTAATTGTAATGCGTGGAAAGATGGGCAAACGGAAAGATAAAGTACAACACGCAACACAAATGCAAACAAAAGCCCAAACGCAAAAACACACTCAAAGGGAGAAGTTGACTTGAGGAAGTTGCCACAATAATTGTTGTTGAATGGTTGTTGGAAAGAGAGGAAGTGTGAGTGTTGGTGTTTACAATACTGCACGAACAAATGTGTATGTTTGGGCCGCATTGAGATAATATTGTCGTTTCCCTCTCATTCACACCTGTCTCAGAGTCAAAGGTCATGTGGGTTTCCCGAATAATTCTCCAATAAATAATGCCCAGTCCCCGTCACAAAAATAACGACTGGAGTTTGTTTATAGATTATTTATGCTGCAAAATAAGTCAACATGTCCAGTTGAGTCTAAACAATGTGAAATATGGCTTTTTATCTCTACGCTTTTAGTGTACAGTTTTCATCCATTCAATTTCATACATACTAAATACATAAAACATCTTGAAGCTGTTACTTAATAATAATACATACGTACGAGCAATACTGTATTTACTATTTACCCATCGAAGTTAAAAGTCGCATTACA
Source organism: Sminthurinus bimaculatus (assembly GCA_034698285.1). NCBI lineage: Eukaryota > Metazoa > Arthropoda > Collembola > Symphypleona > Katiannidae > Sminthurinus > Sminthurinus bimaculatus. The sequence goes on along the minus strand of JAQIVE010004097.1, from coordinate 7,913 downwards.
ATTTTTAATCAAACACTCAATATTTCCCTTCAAAAGAACGCATACCCAAATTTTTTCGGTGAATTTTTGCTTTTACACAATAGCATGGGTTGTATAAATCAATTTTAATTGAGTCAGCAATCGAGAATATGCATTACATAGTTTTTCAAGGAGTTTCCTCAACTTTTGAAAATCTTTCTCTAATTTTTAATGCGGTTCCATAAATGTATGATTATGTTTGTATACGTACTTTTTATGGAGCTGAAGGATACAATCTATAACTAAAATATTTAATGCGGGGCACTCGTAAAGCTGCCACATTTAACATGAGACAAGCAAGTTATAATTGCAACAAAAAACAACAATAAACTGCCGTGAACTAACATGAGTCCATCATTTTACTAGACCATTATATACACATGGAAAGCATTATAGAAAAACGATTTTCGGTAATGTATTAACACATGGCATTTCCATAGTAACTTAATGTTTTTCTATAGTGCTTTCCATATATAGAAAGAAATGTTGTGCTTTTGTACATGCATACGTATGCAAAATGTATATGTATATGTATAATATACACTGTGCATTAGACAGCAATTATACCAAGATGTGTATTCACATTACAAGTGGTAAAAGCCTATGGTGCTTTGCTTCTCAACACTCTTCGTGATTTTACGTGGCATCAAGTCCATGTTTGTATTGAATAATATCGGTTGGATGGAGCTGACTTGCCGACCCCATAATAAATCCATACAAGGATTTGTGATGATCTGATACAGTGTGGCTGACTAACTGTCGTGATTTGACTTGAACTACTTCTAGATTTACACTTTTAGCTTGTGCTCGAATTGACTTAAGTGAAGTTGAATAGTTCTACCTCTCGCTCTCTTTCTCTTGCTATCTCTCTGTGTGCCTGTCTCTCGGCTTTTGGATTTGGGTTTTGGACGCGGAAAAACAGCTACCGGTCCGACGGACCGTCTCTTCACATTATATTACAATATAATCGCATGGCTTGGTTTGGTCTGGTTTGGTTTTCTCTTCTCTCAGCACTCAACACTCCAGTACATTGTAATAGTGTGTGTATAGTAACGATTTGAAAGAAACGTAGAAGAAAGCCAATAGCGAAACAAGCAAGATATGGAGAGAGAGAGAGAAAGAGAGAGAGGAAAAGAAAGAGACTTGATGCCATCAATGTGGTCGAACTCGGAGCGTTATTTATGATGCACGATAAATCAATTGAATATATCCAGCTCAACACTCACAAAACGTTCCACTCAACACTCTCTGCTAGGCATCAACACCAAGAGCAACCAAACCAAACCAGCCAACCGTCGTAAATGTATATCAGGATCAAATCGCTCTCTTTCTCTCCCTCTCTCTGCCCTCTTTCTCCACTGTCTAAATATATTATATAAATACAAAGAAGGACGTAATATTGCCGGAATTATATATTATGCACGGTCCATTGTGCGATTGAAAAATGCGATTGAATCTGGTTGTCGACAGCTCCATAATGTTGTGTATGTTGTAGAGTTGAATGCTCGGCTATGTATATGCATAGAAGGTTTGTGTGACGAGATCGGAGGGAAACAGAATCAGAATAAGAATGAGAGCAGGTTCAAAATCATAGACTGTGGTTTTGAGGTTTAAAGCACCAGTTTTTTTCATATTGCCTAATATCTATGCACAAAGCAGTAGAGCTTTGCGTTGCATTTGGTCTTTAAGAACAAAGATTTTATACACCTATACAAGCATAGCCTGCACATATCTATACAGTTTTTACTGTATCAATTTCTTCTCCCCTTTCTTTTGCATCTTGTGGATCGGGACAATGGATTCGTGTGCCTTGAAGGTACATCTTCATCTACCTGAGAATCTCTGTTTGAATGGTGTACAGAGGAAGAAGAAACAGGAGCGTAGATTGTATAGGTACCTGCCTGCATGTACCTTGAATTTACGAGCTAATAGTTCAACTGCGAGGAATTCTCATTCATAAAGTCCTCCCTTATCTTCAGCTGAGTACTTATGTAAGGGATGTTTACAGCGGTTTGCATCATACAGGTATATGCATACCTGTACAATGTACAATCATTGTATCATAAAGTAGTGGGGTATATTATTATGGATTCCTTATCAGCAGAAAAGTACAACGAAAAATTAATTTATTGTACAGTGCTCTTACATACAAACTTTTCTCTAGAGACCTAAAATTATACAATTGCTGTTTGTTGTATCAGAGCTTATAGATTATGTCTCGGTTATCAAAATGTAGAAGCGAGATGGATTATCGTCTTGATCTAACTTAGTGTTTTATAGCAATGAATCAAAAATCAAAAATAATTGTCGATGTTGTTGTTTGTTCAACGTTTTCAGTCCCAATGTATGCACAGTACATTTTAGTTCAGTTTACCTCCACTCCAGTAACATTTAAACATATATGTATGTATTTTAGCTTACAATATCGTGATTCATTGTACACCAAGGCAGTAACTGTATAAATATAAGCATTACTTGATATCATTCTGCGTTTATATGGTAATGATTCAACAGAGACGTCCTAGACTCGAAGACCTTCCAAGTCGTGTGTATATTTTTGCTCGGGGTTTATCTACCTCAGAAGCAACATAGAATAAAAGTACATACAATAATCTAAATCTACAAATCAAACAATGCTCTGGTAGTTTTGTTAAACTTTCTCCTTTTTTGTACTACTGATTTCATGTAAAGATAAATCGTTGCCTACAAACTGGATAGTTTTGATTTTCCTTCACTATGGTATTAAATATTTTATTTAAGTACGTTGCATAAATTCTATGCGATAAAAGGTCAAAAGTCCACTATAAAAAATTGAAAAACATCCTTCAAGCTCTTTAAAGTTGTACATTATGAAAAAGCATAAACTAGTTTTCTTTTCGCCGGGACGCAGATTTTTAGACCATAGTTAATAACGTCCACGCTTCAGTTCATTTTTAGGCTCAGCTTCATCAGCCGATGAGTTAGACATTTTGATGCGCTTTGAAAACAGTGAAAGATGAAAGGAGAGTGTGAGCGTCGGTCCGCAAAATTATGGCATGTAATTAACCTGTCACTTGCAATGTAAAAATAAATTAGCATAAATAGTCGATACAGTGCACAGACCACAATTTTAGTTGGGACGGACGTCAGGAGTCGGCGAGTCGTCACATTTACAATTAGCTTTCAGATATGCTCGTGCATTATGTATGTATGCATATGTAGATACTTATTGTACATGCATAATACATGGAAGTTGACTTGGTCTGGTTTGCTTTGAGCCCTATTATACATACGTACATACGTGTGTCTACAAACAATTGTGGGCAGCTTTGCATATTTTGTGATTAGTTATGGACCAATAATACTGCGCGTCAAAAGATTGTTTTAATAATGATGATAATGATAAAACACGTTTTTCACAACCTTTTAATTTTTAACTGCTGAATATGATGGAACAAGACAAGTTGAGGTTAAGTTGAAATATTTAAACTAAATGTGAGTTTGTTGTCTGTAAAAATTTCTGTGTATTTTTATGTAGTTACAATGCCTTACAGTGTTAAAACATGGGTAGAAAAGAAAAATAGAGCTTTTTCCACTGCTTTTCACTCCACTTATGCTAAATGCTAATGTTAATAACATTAATGCTACTAATACATGAGACACAAGTCTGACAATGTTTCTTGTTGTTTACCTTCCACTATTGTATGTATTATGTACTTTATGTTTTGCATTTTGTATTGAATGCCTCCATTTATTATCATATTGTTATTATTATTAGTATGAATGGTCAGAGAGAAAAAAACTTTCCAAAAAGAGAATGGTTTAGCACATAAACAACCAGCGAGGTCCATTCAAGCTTCAAACAATAATCATTACGAGCATCTTCAATCTACAGTATATATTATGCACATCTACCCTTTGATTTTATTGTGCGGTCTCGTCGTCGTAAATCAGACAATCGACCATCTCTATGTACAACACAAAATACAGTAAAACATTTTACATTGACTATCGTTTTAGTTGACTTAAGTCTCGAGTCATCCACTCCAAGTTGAAAGTTAACCATTTTATTTTATTTTACTTTATTTTCCTTTCGGTTTGCTTTTTTCCCCTTGCCTTGCCTTGCTTTACTTTGTTGTTGTACTTGAATCTACTCCTTTGTTTATTTGTACGGAGGCCGGATTACCATACATACTGAAGACTTATAGTATTTACATCAAACTATAGTACAAAATGGGCGGCCACCTTTTCGTCGTACAAAAGCAGAAAACTATTGTAAATCTTTGTGGATTTGAGAAAAAGAAAGACGAGGAAAAGTCTTTTGACTTTACCAGTTCTTCTTCTCTCTCTCTCTCTTTCTTTCTCAAAACTTTCTGGCTCACAACTATGTAATAGAAAATATTCAACGTATACAGAAAAGACTTTGAGTCTTTGATATATTATTCGACTTTTGACTTTGTTCTCTCAAAATCTGATACATTCTGCACATATTAGTCATGAGGAATCTGCATATGCATTGAGTCTGAACCTGAACGTTTTGACTTGCCTGGAATTTGGCTTTAGATTAGTCTTGAGATTTTGGCGATGACTCAAACTTCTAGAAGAATCGCATGAAATTAATGCAAATTCGTAAATAACGCTAACACTAATACCAACACCTACATACAGTTTCAATGTGACTGGCATGACATGAGCTTACAGCACACTGAATAATTGAGGAGGTTGAAACAGGAAAGATTAAACCAAATTTTCTAGACTGATGACAGAAGGCAATTTAAAGAAGCAGAGTAAATAGAGTCTTTATATTTTACTGTCATTTCCATTCTCTATTGGCTATTGTCATCATCTTCATCTTCGTCTTCATAAACCTTATCATTCGATTCGTACAGTTTCAGTTCCCACACATTGCAATAAAAAATTCAAGACAAGCTTTTGTTTCACGGAGTGATGCATTTTTATTCTTCAGAAATGGGATTATAGATTAAAGATTAAGCAAGAGTAAAACCATTAAGCTTTTGTTTTGAAGTACCTACACCACTGTAAAAAGTTATTTGAATAAAAAAGTCCAGTTCAAAAGATATTACCAACTTCCGTATTGGTAAACTCCAAAATTCTTGGAAATTTCTATGCTTTAACGATCATAACCTGGTGAATGATGAATCAAAACAGTTAAATTTGAATTTGTCTGAGAAAATTCATTCTGATTTGAAAGAAATGTTTTTACTGCATATACATTCTTGTATGTACAATGTGGAGTGGTTTGAGACATTTATTTTGTGGTGTCATTCCCTACTGTTCAAAAAGAATCGCGAGAAAGATAAAAGAATACCAAATAGCTAACACATATGAACGCAGTCGTAGAGAATAGAAAGGAAGTCTAAATATTTATTGTTATTTGATGCACATCTCTCATTATCCTCGCAGTTAAAAATGAATTTAAAGGCAAATTGATTAGAAACTGCTCACAAAATTCTTAGAATGAAGACAAAGTTATTTGAAAGCTGAAACCTAAAAACCTGGGCCGTTAAATGATATATGAATATTAATATATATTGAGGAGATGAAAACGTCAAATGATGATGATGAGGAGGTAGGGAGCGAAACGACAAGAATAAAGAAAGAGGGAAAAGAACAAGACAGTGAGGCTGAATATCGTTCCTCTCTTTCCTTTGATGAGACGGTCTGTTGTATCTAATGTCTAGTGTCTAGGCAAACGCCTACAAATTTTATCACTTGCAAACAATGGTTGGCGTTTGGCGTATGGCAGGGCTCGGTTTTTCGTGAACAATATAATCGCCGTATAAGGCGGATACGGCCCAGTTCGTGTCATCAATTCTCGACAGATAGCTACCGGTTTTTTTCAAAACTCAGCCTTCTCTCTCTCTCTCTCCCATTCGGTCGTTAAATAAATTGAAAAGATTTCCATTATGCACACACACAGCTTTGTGATGTGTACGAATACAAAAAATGTATGCACAATATACAATATGTAACCATGTATACACGAGAGTATTATTCAGGCTATCGTCTTGGATTATTCTCGAGATTGTAGATTCTTTCAGGGTGATCCTTTCTTTCATTTTTATGATTCTTGTTCTTTGATCCTTAGAATCTTGCCATCTTCCAAAGGGTTCAAGAAAACCGAGAAGCGTCAAAGAATCACTCGCGCCACGATTTCCCAACCTCAGCCACATCCCACATATTAGTGTAAGTTAACATTGTGTATACACAAAGGCAAAAAGCAAGTTGCTGTATCCTTTTTCCATCAGACTCAGGATTTTAAAGGAATTCAGGAAGGGATCTTCTGTTTTTCACCAAAAAGAAATTACAGGATAAAAAATCAAAGATGAACCTTGCTTAATATGTGTATACTGTATACCTTTTGACTTTGGAAATGTAGAGTGCAAGGAACCCAAACCTGCTTCTGTTTGATAAAAGGAATATTGAACATATGGGACCGAGAGAGAAAAATCTAGAAATATATTGTATGGAGATTTTCAATTTAAAATCCATTACTAATGCAATCACAACTCAGTCAATACTTAATTTATGAAGCTCTTTATGCATGAAATCCGGGAGGTTCGGGAGTTCAATGTATATATAAATGTAAATTGTGAATTCAAATTTAATTTGATGGGTTTAATATAGAATACTCTTTAATCAATTATTAAGTCGTACAAGTTGCGTGCATTTGGTTGTTCGGATTTTCTGGATAGGCCCTCGAAGCCTCCAGTTTCTTACTAGTAATGTACATACATATTACATATACATAGTCAAAGGACCTTCGACCTTAAGATTTAAATCGAAATCTTGCGTCTCGATCCTCGATACTTTTCTTATGTCTGTCAGTCTTATTTGTGATTGTGGATTATCAGCATTGAATTTGATGCTGTAACGTGATATTGTCATGCTGCATAACATATGTAGATAAATGCATTTACAAAAACATAGGGTTGTACAGTATGTATATTATGTACATGAAGGTAGCCAGAAATAGAGCAAGAAGCACGAGAACGAAGGGCTGAGAATAAAATTGACTCGGTATAAGAAGAAGAGGAAGGGCAAAAAGGAGTAGAAAACGAAGAAGATATAGAAGAAAGGCCAGAGAAATAAATGTAGAGGTGGAAGAACATTCAACATGTGTGAGCCAATTAGGCTGCTGGAGGCCAAGGTTGTGGTCATTTTGCGCCGACTTGAGAGATGCCCTGCTCTTTGAGATTACAAAGCTGTCTCTCAATAAATCTGCTCACTTTTGAAACAAGTTACTCCCTTTTCCCTTCAGCCCTCTTTCTCTATCTCTCTCCCTCTCTTTCAATACAACACAGTGCGCTGCAGTGCAATAGAGTAGACTACGCAAGACTACACTCTTTTAACAAAGATCCAAAGATTTAGATTTAAATATCCAAATCTCATCACAAAAACGACATTCGTTTATCCATATTCTCAAAATCCAAGTCTTCATTTTTATTTCATTTTAACCCAAGATTACAAACTTTTTTCGAGTCAATGTAGTTTTAACCACACTTTCTACATGACGATGACGATGGATTAAATGTAATCCTACATCCTAGACTTTTACCTCTAATCCAGGATTCTGAATTGTCTGAATTTATCGATGATTCGGCATTTATTCAATTCAATCTTTTCCCCATCATTTACTGTAATCTAAACTTGCATAGAACTTAATCAACTTGTTTGACTCCAATCACTCCGAATTTTAGGAAATGTTGAATTCTGTTGCTTAAAGTAAACATTACCCATTATCTACACCAACACAAATCTGATTTAAATGTTGATAAATGGAAAGAACTCACAGGACGTTTGTTTTGACTTTTTTATTACACATTACACAAACAAGTCACAATAGCAATAAAGTTTCCGCATAGCACACTACGCTATTGTGCCACAAACCACAA
>JAQIVE010004096.1:0-15215 GCA_034698285.1 Sminthurinus bimaculatus | reverse complement strand
TTGACTTGAATGTGCATTTGGACCAAAATGCTTATTAAAACCATAGAAACATTTTATATCCGATTCTCCTAAGGGTATTGATACTAAAATGTAAGTTGATGTTCACATGGTGATATTTCCATGCTTTTTTCGTGAAAATGTTTTTTCGATTGTTTTTTATCGAGTTTTCACGCCGTGCGCGTGAAAATCACGTGAAATTCGCATGTGATCTTAGCAAGTTTTTCGACCAGGTACGCATCAAAAAACCGCATCAAACCTCATGATAAACTCATAAACTTTCTTTTTAGTTATTTTTTAAAGGGTGATACATGGAAAATGTTGATATTTGGAATTCAACGGATCGTAACCTAATCGGGGTTTGAAAGAAAAACTTTCTCCGGTAAAAACAGCGGGAAAATTTTTAACATGTACAGTTAGGTTGGGCTTTTCCCCCTATTGAAGTATGTACAAAAGAAATGAAACATTTTACAATCATACAGCACAATTGAAAGGAGGACCACGATAATGATGCCAAATGAGCTTGACCCGTCTTTTCATCGTGTAAAGAATCTAGTGTAAATGTAACAATATGGCAGGAACTGTATATTGTACGTATGACATAACAGTAGTGACATTCTCAAATCACCCTCACTTTTTCACCAACGTCCCGGCCCCTCTACACCCTCACACATTTTGTTTCATTCAATTTCCCCCCTCTATTCTCCTATTTATACACATAAAAGAAGGTGATAAATTAATCGGGCGGAATCCGTCCTTTGACGCTGTCAACTCAACTTGATGCGGTGTCAAAGGATTATTATTGTTCCCCGGGCTCAAAATCAAAATCAAATGAAAAGTGGGAACGGGATATGTGGAAAAGTATGTGGATAGCCATTGTAATAACAGGGAATTGAATTGAACCGGGTAGAGAACACATTGCAAGTCATTAATTTAGCGTGGCGTCAAAGGCCTCTCTTTACCCCTTTCCTTCTCACCCCCTTTTTTCTAGCCCCTTTTTCCTTTTTGTCTCCTATTCTCACATTATGTGCTTTCCCTCTCAATTATTATTTGAAAGTACCAAAACATGTAGCAAACAATGCAACAATATCCAGTCCTAGAGCTAATTTTCTTTGTCAATGTCTCTGTATCAATCGCCGTCAGTCTAATTACTCGAAAGTTTTAATCACCTCACTTTTTGTACAGAACAAAACAATGCGCATTTGTATGTATGTATATTGACGCATAATAAAAGTACCCGGTTTATGTATGAAGTCTATTGAACTGGGATGAAAGTGCTAATTGTAAATTCACATTAAACCTTTGAAAAAGCGGGCGATTAATACCCGGAATAGAAATTTTAGGAAAGTGAGGATATTTTTGACGAGGCGATCAGGAAGGAGGGGAAAAGAGGAATCTAGCCTTTAATTTATCCGTATTGCGATCAATTTTCTGTGCTTCATTCTTGCATTATAGTATATGTATGCATGTATGTGTGTGAAGTGACGTGATGCGATATTTGTATGAAAAGTGGAGAAGATTCTGAAATGGGAAAGAAAGGAGGAGAAATACTGAGGAAGTGAAAGTGAGATGTGGAGGAGTGAAAGTCTTGAAGATTAGAGTGACGACGCCCCGCTAGATTTATGCCCCTGATGGAGACTGTGACAAAAACCTCTGAGCAAATGGCATAAGGGAATAAATTAATCATTTCTCTAATGAAAAAGTCAATAAATTCATCCCCTAGATTAATGAGTGTGAAGTAAGTTGGTACTCCGACTCCGACTTCAACTTCAAGTCCAAAGCCAACTGCAAAGACGAGTGCTTGGAATGGAAGTAAAAACAGAGAAAGTGGAGAAAGTAGAGAAAGCGCGGCTGCTTTCCACTGCTTTCTCTTTATAGATGCCAAGTACACCACAAAATCTTCGTCCTTGAACCCTTTAGAACCCTCGTCTTAACATCCCACCGCCTTGAGAATTTAGAACATCCTCCACTTTCTCCGCTTTCTCCCATTAGTCCGCTCCGTCTTAATTGTGTGCATCTTGGCTCAAATGAATGTGCAGCATATATTATGCATTTATACAGAAAAGGAGAGAACAGAGTGATCTTGATGCACGGCAACTTGGACTCGAGCTCAAGAGACTGGGAGAAATTCCACCAAAGGAAATATTACGCAACAGATTTATTATGCACGGTCACTGTGTCCTGACACTGTGTATTATGTGTGCACATTGTTTCCTACACACAATCTGCATTCAGGTTGGATTTGAGTTGAAAGTTCAAGTTGAAGTAACATGGAGGCTGTAGTTGGAGTTTAAGTTTTCTCCAGTGTTTTGCTCAATACTTTCTCAATCCACGACATATTTCTATTTTCTTCTCTTTTGTCCTCCATCCTTTTCGAGTCCAAAGTCGGCTTTCTAATCGAATCAACTTGTCCCTTCCTTCCTCTTTCTCGTCCGTCTTCCGTTTATATATTATGTAGTTGCAAAAGATGTGTACACGATCTATCACGAGATAAACAACGTTGAACTGAAGCATTTAGTTCACCCAAACTCTATTCATGATATAGTATTTATATATATTTATTTAGGTTGCTAATGAAAAGAAAATTCAAAATTATTGGAAAACTTGACGAGCTTTATTCTGAAGTCATATTACCACCACAATCCTTTTTTTGCATGCACACATTTTCCCACATTTTACAAAAATCTTGGCGTACATTTCTATTACATCTGAACCACTTGCAACCAAGGACCGTTTGCATCGAGATTTTTAAATGAAAAAATTTTCACGTCGTAGTTACGTCGCCATTTATGACCATGCTAAACCTGCACCAGCCCAGCATTTTACAAAGCTATGCATCAGTTGAATTAAAAGGCGATGGAACGACTCTTACCCCCTATGAATTAATACAGTACAATATCATGGTACGTCATGAGTCTGTCTAACAGAGCTATGGGATTTTACAAATTTACAACCGTTTTACAATGGTTAGACTATGTATGTACTTTTATAGTGTATTCACATACATACGTGCATATTTTATATCTATGCTTGTACACATACCCTCAAAAATTCGCCCTAGCCCATAAATTGTGCAAAATTGTTTGATTGTGTGCAACAAGGCCATCTGTCCACTCTGCAAAACACAAAAGAAATGGCAGATTTTAGGGGACAGCGTCAAAACATGCCATGCCAGCCCCACATCCATAATTAAGAGCACAATTACAATATATGTTACATATACCCATTATATATGTATATACTGCAGCTCAAAACGCAGTAGTAATTTTGGTAATTTTTACAACGATCCCCCTTTCCCGCTGTATACTATACCATACTGTACAAGGGGTGTTCACATTAATTTATTGGGGAAGTCATCATCGGGTGTGTAATTAACACGTTGAAAAATGAAATGATGGACGTTGACAAAGTGTTGAGTTCCCACGTTTAATGTGAATGCTCGTGTGTATCTGAATTAAAAGTTACAGTTGAGCTTGAATTGCTCTGCAACATTCAAGTTAAACTGCCGCAGTCTTATCACCACGGATCCCAGGACTTAAATGTTGTTTCAAAGGTAGAAAATTTACTGCCCGCGGCATTTTATACCGTCGTAAAGCATGACAAAATATCTAATGCATTTTGAAATTTCCATGTTATATTTACTGATATTATCGATTTTACTCAGGTCAAGCGACGCATACAAACGCTTATTGCAGAATCCAAGTCTCTGGAATACTTTCTCTATTTGTTTCTCCTGTTTTCTTCTCCTGTCTTCAACTTGAGCATTGACAGATATTCCGCACAATTCTACATTTTTTATAAAAGAAGAAACTATAGGTTTCCATATGTTTTACCCCGCTACATGTGTATTTTTCCATTTCAAACATATAGCTGCTTACTTATAAGCATGACATACATGGCCAATGGATATTTTATAGGTGGAATGAAAACGGGAAAAATCCACTGCGTGTCTGCCTACATGCAACAGTCCAATTAGACTGAACTGTTCCAGACCTGGACACCAAGTCAATCCCGGGTTTTTCCTTTACCGCTCATGTCCAACTCTTGTCCTTGTTCTGATACTGTTGTCGTCTTCAACATGTTGATGACTTTTTATTTTCCACTGGACGTTGAATCTAATCTTCTGCTCTGTTTTGCTCCCATTTTACTGTCTATAATCGACGTAAAGAAATTGGACTTATACTCTTTCCCCTTGTTTTCCTTTTGTTTCTATGCATACTCCATTGTTTCCTTGAAAAATCGTCGTTTTAAACCGCTCAGAATAAACAAGAGAATAAATGGCCACTAAATTATTGTCAATCATAAATTGAGTTTAAAATGAGAATTTGAATGGTAATGAGCTGTAAAAAAGGTAGAGAAGCACTACATTGGGAAAATACAGCTGTCCTCACCTATTTCTTCCTGAATCCTGAACGCTGATAAATTGAAGAAGTAATGCTCTCAAATCCCTAAACTTGGCTTCTAATCACAACTAAACTCGAATGTACGGACAAAATAAATAAATAAATAAATAAAAATAAAACACCATGACAAAATTTATGGGTAAAATGGAAGCATGCATTGTAAACTGGAGAAAATGAGATGTAGATCGTCATATGAGATGTAGATGGAGTAAAAGAAAACGGTGAGAAAATTAAAGTCATAAAAATGACACATAAACAACGGTCAGAGGATGGACGACGAGGGACTTGAACATGTGTATACGACCCTATTTAACTACTTAACTGCTTAATTCTAATTTGGCCATTTGCCATCGGCGACCGTGTGAACCGTAAACCGTCGCTAGAAAAATAGGGCGTAAATTATTTAGATTAAATCTGAGCAAACAACGGCAAGTAATGACCAACCTTTTTCATTACACGTTAGTTAAAGCTTTAGCTATACTCTTTCTCCCATTATTTGTTTGTTTATATTGGGCTATTTTTGTAAATTTGGGAAATAAATATGAGACGTGATTGGAATTCGAGTGTTCCACCAGCAAAAGAAGAAAAACCTCCATAATAAAAGTGTAGGCTATACATATTTATGTACGATTGTTATCATCATCAAAATTACAGTCCTAAAATTTGGGATTAATCACATGTTAAACGTTTCGATTAAATTTTTGATTAATTAAGAAATTAAAACGTGCATAAATATCCAGCCAGTGAGTGTACTGTGTACTGTGGCAAAACCATTTCAACCCCTGTGTTTTTTACTATTACAAATAAAAGGTTGTTCTGTTGACTTTTTTCAGGTTGATTCTGTTGCTGCTCGTGTCACAGTCACCGTCACAAGTCACAAGTCACAAGCTCCTTAATTCTTGTTCAGTGTGTTTTGGGTTGGCTCCCTCATTTTTTGACTCCTGCCCGCACTCCCGATTGAAAATGATCTCCGGGCCATTAATACCCATTGTGCGTGTCAGAGTGGGGTGTGACTTGACTGGTGAATGACAAGTCGCCTGTTGGCCTCTTCTATGTATGTAGTTGTTTGTACTATTTACTGTTTATATGCTGTACACTGTGCACTGTACACTCACTATTCAACTGTGCAGATGAACGGTCCTTAAAAATATGGCGGGTTGACACGTCATAAATTTTGTAGATTTCTTCCACTGATATCCAAAGTATTCCTATGTATGTATGTATGCGTACATTATCGTCTTACACATGCAGGGCGCACACCTCAACTTGTACAACAACAACAACAAAATGTAAAGTAACTATACGATTATACACAAACATTTACACTAATGTGTAATGACCACGAATGCGTTTGGCTGCCTTCAAAATAAACGAGAGTTAGACCGATTTGGATGACTTTCTCTGCCTGGTTTTCTACCATTTTTCGTCGGTCAGGGGGGAAAAGTCAACGGGAAAACATGCATAAATTTTACATATGAACAACGAACACCTTTTGAAAAAAGGATAACTTTTCTCCTACGACCCGCTTCAAGTAAAAAATGTGTGGACTCTTTAAAAAAAGGAATTGATTAAACAAAATTTAGTTTATTTATCGTCAAAGTAAAATACACATGATTATTTTTTAGATTGAGAGAAGTTTGACCGTTTAAAAAATAAGTAGCTTTGTAGCAAAATTGACGAATACAATACATTATTTTTAACCGCTAATGGGGTAAAATCCGTAGCTGATAGTTGGCTTTGAATATCCGTGGCTGTAGGTGGGGATTGTTTTTGTAAATCCGTGATTGTAGCTGTGACTTGGTTTTGTAAATCCACTAAAATACTTTTCAATGTACTTTGCAAATTCGTTGACGGGGTCGTGGGTCTGGACATGATTGTGATTGTGATATCCATGATCCTGTCCATGTCCATGTCCATGAGTGTGTACTATAGGAAGAATCTTTTTGATAATGATAATTTTCCCATTATGACCATGACCGTGATCGTGATTATGGCCAAGAGAGTTTGACCCACAACCGAGCGAGCCACATGAGGAGAATCCGTTAAACTGTTGTCCTGAAGACCCGCACCCTTGTGGACCGCAGTTTGATGATGACCCGCCGGAACTTGAACCTCCATTTGACTGCTGCTGTTGTTGCCCCGAGTTACTTGATTGGCCTGATCCGCAGTTGTTCGAACCACAGTTTGAATTTGAATTTCCGCCGCCGCTCTGGCCTCCCGAATTGGAATTTGAATTGGAATTTGAGTTACCTGACGAGGATGAGCCACAACCGTAGAGACCACAGGACGAAGAGGAATGGCTGGAAGAAGAACATCCATATTGGCCACAATTTGATCCACCACCCTGACCTCCCGAATTAGAATTGGAATTCGATTGACCTCCCGAGTTTGACTGACCACAATTCTGCCCACAATTGTTGTTGTTGTTGTTATTTTGGTTGTTGTTGTTGTTGTTACTGTTTTGATTGTTGTTGTTGTTGTTACTGTTTTGATTGTTGTTGTTATTGTTTTGACTGTTATTATTGTTAAACTGATTGGGATCACTGTAATGACTTGATCCGTAAAAGTGCTTGTGGATTGGGGTAAATCTTGGACTGTAGTGGCTTAAATATTGCGGCGATGAAAGGTCTGCCAGCAGCAGGACCACCACGGCCGAAAATGTACAATAAATCTAAATTCAAAATTAATTATAAATACACATTTCGTTGAACTTTATGCACGAAAAAATGTTTTATCCCTTTTTTGAAATTTTCAATTGCATATTTATTGATGAAAAAAATTAAAAACTTACCAGTCTTCCCATGGTGTATCTTTTTGTGTTCTTTCCTTTTGTCTTTCCTCAGCTGCCTTGAGAGTTGTGAGCTAGAAGCAGGTTCAGTTCTTGGTTTTATAGCTTCTCCATCAAAACATGTCAAGAATGAATGCACCAGCTACCGGTAACAGTCAGCTGTATAGAAATATTGCATAACACTTGCTTAACGATGGTGTTTTTAAGCAGTTTAAGGAAAGCAATTAAGGAACAAAACATTTCAGGCTCATTAATCCCCTCATTATTAGCTCAACATTTGAGATCAATGTCTTGAGGTGCATAAACCTTGTGATAGGTATTATACATATTATTGTATGTCTACTAAAATAAACCAACTTGAATTAAGACATTAACTTGAGAGCAGGTTGGTGAGCAAACGCGTGTGTAATTTGACCAATTGATTGTGTGTTGTATGTATTGCAAGTCCAGCCGTTGTTATGTAAATATAAAATGTACACATTTATATGTTATATGTACAATGTACATAGACATACAGGGATAATTGCAGAGGAGCGATGCGTGTGGTGAATCTGTGGCCACAGGAAAGGCCACCAACACACTGTACGTTATACATACGGAGTTGATGCTGCAGGCAATGCAGGGATCTCGCCTAATAGACCCACGCTTACACTACACTGTCACTCTCACTGTATGCACTGTACATATTTATGTGTTCACATGAGTTTAAATCAAACAAGCTCAAAAAACCACCAATTGTGTAGGCAATTTTAATTCCTAATCCTTTTCGATTCAATATATGATCCACATTTAAATGTCCCTACAGCAACATTGGACATTGCGCTGCTTACCTTCAATAACCACTGATTTTTGGCTTTCAACAGCAAGCATTTAGCAAGTCCGTTCAATATGAGTTTTTGCGCATTTAAAACTATTCATATTTTCACAACTGTCAAGGCATTTTTGTTACACATAGATATACAGTATACATACATAGCATGTAATTATTTTTGTTGTCCCGGTAATTGATAATCTTATCTTGTTATTCCAAAACGCTTTCTGCAGTTGAAGATAATCAAATCCTAACTGCTTTCAGCTCTTCATGGGAGTAAGAAACGACTTTTCTCCAACATTGTTACATGGCTGTGAACCGAAAATATGTAAAATGTCGCCTTTTTGTCGCTGGGCTCAAAAACCAAGCCCAGTGTTAAGAGTAAGGTTTACAAAATTTAGGGTGAAGCAACTAAATAAATTTGACGGGTAAATTGAGATAAGGTAGAAGAAGAGCAAAGGGCGAGCTGAGTCGCTGGATGCATGATGAGAACCGGAGGATTGGAGAAAAACTGCTGACTTTGACTCTGACTAGGAATCACACGCACGCCACGCCATCCATGTAGATATTTGTCTATGTATGCCATGGGTCATTAAAATTAAAATTGCAGGACGACGGGAGAAAAGAACAGGTCGCCTCGTCTTCCCGTATTTATATGTGTACAGTACAGGCTGAAGAAAGAGCAATACTTGTATCAATGCGTGTATAGTGTATAAGTATAGTCAGTCACTGCCGTGACAACTCCAAGTCCAAGGGATACATACATATATGTACAGTACATGCTTTTCGTATGCCTACAGTATTTTGTGGGTTATATGTACAATGTACGTGCATACAGATCATTCTTGAGTTCTTCTTTCGTCCTTTTGCCTCTGCCTGGGTTCCATTCTGGTAAATTTCTTATGTGACGCACAAGTCGTCGTCGTCGTCGTCGTCGGTGGCAATCACCCTTATTTATTGTCCCAAAGCTGTCACAAGCACAAGTCCCAGACCAAGAAATTCAAATGTCAATGACAATTCAGCCGGATCCAACTATGTATATGAATCTATATGTACAAACAGTACGTACATATGCTGGTCGATTGATAATATACACTATACACATTATAGACATTATAAAAATGCGTGGAAATTTTAGCTCATTTACTGTAGACGTTACTGTGTACCGTCATATGTCTCAGTGCCATAGGTATACGTGCTTTGTATGTATACATAACCGATATCTACTGTACAATGTACAAGTACAAAAGTCCTGCTCAAAGGCAGGTTTACATTGAGCATTGTTTCTTGCAAATATCGCATCGTATCAATTTACATTGATATTGGAACCCTATATGTACAGAATAACTACATACAAACAGTAGTTGAGCTCAACGTGGTATTATCGACACATGCATTAAACCCTTGTTTATTTCAAAGAAGCCGCATTATTTAAAGCCAGAATTCAATAAAACACATGCACACATATCTGTAAAAAAAGCATTTTTGCTACGTACAACGGAACTGTTATTTTTGGATGGCAATGACGATGGTGACACACGTGAGTATATTGTATGTATATATGTTATGTGCATACATGGCTGTCAATTGTCAGAACTCAGATTCATACATTTTGCACGGATTCTTGGTCGTCGTCGCCATGGCGGGCAGTTGTAGGCTGTCAATCACATGTTCATGTTCATCCTGTCCTGTCCTGTATTCGGACCTTGCCCTGCCCTGTCCTGTCCTGTCCTGTCGTCGTTCACTGGATTGAGTCATGAAACTCGTCCAAATCTGGAACGCTTCCCCTGATCCTTGTCTTCATCTCCATCTCAATGTACACTTGTCCATTATGTTCGGTGTTCATCGACTTTGAGAATTCATTTTTGACCTTAACACATTTTAAGCGAAAAATCCAAAATGTACAAAACAGACAGTTATTTTCAATTTCCAACTCGAGAAGTATTACCATACCTGATTTCGAGCTCGTTTTAAAAGTCTCAACTATCCACACAAAGGCAACTTTCGTCCGTTTAAACTACAAATTTTTCATACTACTTATTATTTTTTTGAAATTTAGGATTGAAGTTTGTATACATACTAAATAAAACAAACTTCGATATATTAGACGTCCATTTCCTCCAGATATTTTTCTCTAGAAATCCAGAATCGATCACCCTATCTTAGCATTTGCGTTCCCATTTACAATCAAGCCTTACATACATACATACATCTCCTTTTCGTGCGCTCCTGTTGGAAAAAACAACAGTTCAAGCCAAAGAAGAAAGGGAAAAAACACAAGTTTCTATACCTAAAAAATATAAGCATATAGTAATGACTAACGTATGCTGCACATGCATGAAACAAATGTACATATGTATCGATATGAGAAGGAGATAAAGAGGAAGCCTGTTGAAATATGTGTATATGTTCTGGACATATCTGGACAGTCAAGAACTATTTTGGTTATCATTTATCGTGACAATCGTTGGATGAAATTGTCAATATGTACAATGTACAATCACCATTTTGCTATATATGCATTTTTAATGCACATATTTTCTAAATAGGTGAAAATGCAAGTAATGAGACCAAATCCTGTGATTTTTTCGGAACACATTTACCTTGAGCCAGTAAGTCCAGCAAAAAAAATTAAGTTTTACCTCCAACTGAGAAAATTCGTTTTCATATCGGCACTTGTAACGACAAGAAAATGCGGCAGTCGGATTTTCCTGGAACAGCGAGAGCTGTACATTGTACATAAATGCATATTTAACTAGGGAAAATGAGTGAGTACGAGTTCCAGTCGCAACTCCAGCTATTTGCTATTTATGTAAGTTATACTAGGTCAATTCAACAAGAGTTGGATGTGGATGGATGCATACTCGCATAAAAGTGAATGGCAGCAGGAGCTTTTTGATAGCCGTGGAGATTCGCTGGAGAAGGTAAACATAAGAGCAGTGTACACTGTACACTGTACACTGTACACATTACCCATACAGAGAGGGAAGTCGCCCATCTATTTGGCCATTTTTCTCACCTTAAAGACCTTCAGACTGCAGATTAGATAAAATAACTGCGTATATCAGTATACATATGTAAGTAACTACAATACGAACACTGGATTTTTTTCTCCATCGCACTGCGGACTATTTCAGGGGCCATTATGTGTTCTCTATGTTCTAAAATCCCCGGAAGAATGTCGATTTGCCCAAGTATTTTTATATCTTTATTTTTCAGCAGAGATAAACCAAGTTTGATACGTACAAACATTCAAGTCAATACTCGTCACCTTGTCCAGAACCGTCCAGTCATCCAGCTACAGTTTTTTAGTGTCGAAATTAAATTCTAAATTCAGGTGCGGCCTTGAGCGTAGTGGAGGTGGTGCAGGGTGGTGGTCATGATTTATCTATGGCAAAAGGAGTCATCTTGCTAGAACAACAGCCATTCAATCTTCCGTGCACATACATACATACATAAATAGTATGCATTTATTCATTCAGGTCGACTTTTGCAACTCTTTGAATCAGCAATCCTCTGACGTCAGCCGGACCATTTGCTTATTTTTTTACGACCGCTTAAAAAACGCAAGGTTAAAAATGCATGTATGTATGTACATTTTATATGCATCCAACTGCGATCCGCATCCACGTTTAACTTTCTGCGTTGAAGCCCCGAGAATTTTGATGTGTCAGTATAGCGCCGTAAGTAGAGATAAAGTATCAATAGCCCGATCAACTATCAGCGTGAAAACTAAACTCCGATTAAAAGCAACATTAACATTAGCATCAAGGCAATGCCAATAAAGCGTCAAGGTCAAAAACGTTAATTCTAAATGTTTTAGATGGTTTTACATGACATTTGAGCAAGTCTAGATTTGTTTTCCTTTGTTTTCTTAAGATAAAGTCGTACTCGCGCACTATTTGCCAATTAATCAAGTGTCGTGCGAGACCACGTTTTGGAATGAAATTATTACAATACTCCCTGGAAATATTTTGGTTACGCACTCAATTTTGTAATTTACTTCCGCGTACAGTAAATTGCGCAATTTGTAATTTCAACAAGAATAATGTCCTGAATTAATGAGCCATGTTTCAAAATGTCTAATTATTATAATTAGGTGCTTCGACGAATGTTTTAATGGGAAATTTTCATATCGGTCCCATTTTGACGAATATTTATTGCATCTGTAGATACATTTATAATAATGCATGACATGTATGTATTAATTGGCTTTTGAGCAGCACAGATTCAAATTTTGAAAAAGCATTTTTGTTTTTTATGTATTTAAAGTATCCAAGGTTCGAAACTTTTTTGTCAATTTAGTTCATTTTTTGTTGTCAAGGGCTTTTTGAAGGGCGGCCCCCAAATGTGGACTAACTTGACCCCAGAGGTTGATCGTTCGTTTTTGAACTGAAGGCACTGCATCGTACAGATACTCGGCCAGATTATAGGCCAATCTTGCCTTTTCACCGTCATTTAAGACCTTCTCGTAGAAAATTCGGGGCTGGCTAAAATTGTCGTCGTCACGAAGGTCATGGTAGTCCAAGGTGCCCTCGATGACCTCGCTGAACTCTGTGGTTGAATCCTTAGGATCTCTGTGTGATCTTTGGTTTTCTGGTTCTGCTTCTGGGTCTTCAGAATCTGGATCTTGAGAATTTTCGTGCTTGACCTGACCTTGACCTCCCCTATGAGCTTGGTCTTTGGGCCCGCCAAAACTATTTGGATAGTAAATAGGTTGCCCGCCCTGATCCACATTGTAGTTCATGAGACCTTGCTTAAAGTAGGTTTTAGGAGGCCCCGTCAACCCATGGGGTCGATTGACCGGAATCATTGACCGATTGACCCCAAGTCGAAAAAGTTGGTCTTGGGGGTATGTGAACACTCTACCGGTGAAAACACGGTCGAAAACCGAGGCTTCGATCCCTGGGACCAAATTTCCCGGGTTGAAGAAACTCGACTCGGTTTCATTAAAATGGTTGTCCACGTTCCGGTCAAAGGTCACCTTGCCCACCTCAATAAGGGGGTAGTCGGCTTGGGGCCAGAGTTTGGTGACGTCAAAGGGATTCCATCTGCAAATCAGCACATAAAAATTAATCAAAAACAGAATATTTTTCAAAAATACCAAAAAAAGGATTTTTCTAAAAATTCGAAATTTTTGGACGTCTTTACCCGGTCCGTTTTCGATACTTTGGGGGCTCGTCTTTAGGCATGATTTGGAGGTACAAGGTCCAAGAAGGAAAATCCTTCTGTTCGATTGCGTTGTACATGTCCCGCATTGCAAAATCTGCGTCATTTTTTCGAAACTCGGCCGCCTGCTTCTCCGTTAAATATTTGGAGCCCTGGTCGGTTCTAAAGTGGTAGCGACCATAGACAAAGTCCCCTTCCGCATTCACAAATTTGAAAATATTGATGGGAAACTGATTTGTGTAGCGGATGCCCGCGGGAATTCCCCGATCCGAGTAGTGGAAGATGAACCGATGAACTGTCTCGGGGCGGTTGCAAACAAAGTCCCAGAAGCTCGAGTGCTCGGTAAATTGACCCTGAGTCTGTGGGTTCTCAAATTCAGCCTGGTTTTCTAGGGCGAATAAAAAGGGGTCCCGGAAGGTGAAGGCTGAATTCGGATTAATTCAAATGACCATATTATTTAAAAACCTTCAAATTTTAGACAAGTCATGAAATTACTGATAAGGTCACCGGGATGATTGAGGCAGAGGAGGTCGTAGTTGCCGTCTTTGGTATAGAATTTGATCGACATGGTCACAAAGAACCGTCCGCCGTCATTTCGATTTTCCTGGAAGCCCAAGCCAAAACGACCAAAGAGACGGGTTGTCACTCCGGGCTGGAACAAACTGGCCTTGGTATATTTGGCAATATCCGGATTGGTCACTTTAAAAACCCCGTGTGCTCCAAACCCTTCATTTATTCAATAATGTACAAAAAATCAAACTTATTACACCAAAATTGCCAAATTTTATTGTACCGTATCCAGATATGTTGGAAAAAACCTTTTCCATGTACAGTTCTCAAGGGATGTCGTCTCCGCACAAAGTTTTGCAAGATGCTGAGGCACTCGGTGTCCTGGAGGAGCGGCGGCCCGTGAGCCCCGCAGGTCAGAGTAGCCCGCAAACTTTCATACGGAATTCCGTCGGAACGACGAGCAATCGCCCCCTATTAGCGATGAATTAGTGTCAAGAATTTAATGATGATAATACTAATGATTCCCGTTTTGATTTTAAACTACTTTTTTTACCTGATTTTGGTTCTGTTTGCTGTAGGTGGGAAGCTGCTGAGCTGCAGCATCTTCATTGTTGTCCTTCTGTAGACCCACGTCCATGATTTCTTAGACTGTCAAACCCCTTCCCGAGGTAGCAACAAGATTCAAGTTCAAAGCGTGTGAATAGTCAAACTTAGACTGTTGTCATCCCCATTTTTCAATCCAGTCTATCCTGCAATTAACGGTCCAAAATAGAGATCCAACTTTTTCAATTAAAACAAACCTATAAAAAATTCTCAGAATGAGAAACCATGATTCATTTTTTGCACAATAAGTAAATATTCCTGCAACTTGTAGTTCACCGGAATCTTGTAGCCATCACCAGTGGTGAAGCAAAAAGTTGTACATACATAGTTTAATGTGTAAATTAGGTTATATATCATAACATTGGAGGCGAATGAATGTCGAACGAGGACCTAGTTTTATTTCTTTGTATCTAGTCTGCGGTTTCTCAAGGAAAAAACGAGAGTAAATTGTAAATTATCCAATATCTACTTAATCGCCTTAAGCCTTAACCGCAACCCAAACGCGTGCTGCTCCTTCTCAAGTTCATGGCAATCTTGTACATAGATATCAATGACTGTGTTTAAGTTGTCAATACAATTTAAAGTCAAGTCTCAGTAAGTTTACGCTTTAGCTTGCATAAGCAAGAATCGGGTTAGTGTTAGTAGATCACTGACCGTCTGTCATTAGACAAAACTTCAACTACATGTATGTAGATGAAATTACAGAATCGCGGTTTTAATTCGACTGTCTGTACTCTGTATACACTCATTCTATTATTTTCCACCTAAACATGTACACAAGTGTGTAATGCTATACTACCAAACATCCATCTTGATTATTATCAACACAACTGCAGAAAGTCCCCTGTAAAAAATATCTTAGAAAAGTTCATGAGATTATCATGAGGTTTGATGAGGTTTTTTGACGCGTATATGGTCGAAAAACGCATGAGAA
>JAQIVE010004095.1:0-15218 GCA_034698285.1 Sminthurinus bimaculatus | reverse complement strand
TTATTGTTGTTATTAAAGTGTATACTATAGTAATATATTATATATTGTATGTATTTATAAGTATCTATATACGGTAGGTATGTAGTATGTATATTTCAGTCTTCCTTTTTGTGGCTACGAATTCTTTGTTTTTGTTTTTTGGTTTTTTCGTATTGTTCTTTTTATCATTATTATGTATATTATCTCTGAATCGGAGAATCTCTGTATTGAGTGCTAGTCAATCATGTGCCAGTCATATACCAGCGAAAAGTGAAAGTTATGTTGAGAAAACAACCGAATATTAGTAAAAACTTAGCATATAAAAGATACGCAATGAAACGAAATGAAGAGAGGGTCGTATTAACCGTACCTATTATTAAAGATATGAAGACGACGACGAGGAAAAAGATATTTGTTGTGTTATGTTCCTGTATAAACATAGCCTGGACGGACAGAGAGGGGCCCAAAATTTACATAAAATTCGGATCCACAAACAAATATTATAAATAGATACCGATGGACATTGACTGTCATACCTAGATAAAAAATTGAAACATATGTTTACTGTTTACGAACGTGGAGAAAGTAAGATGATGACGGGATTCCTGTATTGTCATTGCCAGAAATAAGTATAATATAATATATAGAATGCATGAGTTTTCATTCTTGCATTATAAAAAAAAACTTTGTGGTCAAACACGCCCGCATAGAATACTTTAACTCGTGATAATTATTAAAAAATTCAACATCACAGGTCTATTATGTATTGATATAACTTATTATTATAAAAATCAAGCGAACGTCAATTACTTCCAGTTATTGTACATTATTATTTCTATACTTCTACTATATGCTATATATTATACTACTATGCTACTCTAACTATTGTTACACATCATAATTTAAACCAATGTGAATGATGACAGGAGAAAACATATACATATACATATATAAATATATTATACGTAAATTATTTCTTGCTTATCAGTTATTATTATGTTACTATTATTATTATTGTAAGTAATTATAGTTTATAGACATTTCATAATTTATGGTATACTAAATATATTAGATTAGATACATTATCTTCCGTATTAAAACAAAAGGTAAAAATTTAACGTAAAAATTTCTCAACCCTTGAGGCATGAAACGTTGTATCAGTATACTGAATAGAGAGCATAATTTTACTACTGCACTCATTCCGCTCTGTCTTTGACCGTCAGTGTATCAGTAGGAAAAAAAGGAAGAGGCGATAGCTGTTGTTGCATAGAATTTGTACATGCATTTTACTAGTAAATTATTCAGTTATATAATTTTGCTTTGATCTTTTTGTTTTTGTTCTCGACGTGCCAATTTTTACGTAGAGTGTTATACACACTATACAGTAAAACTCCAAAATTGTCAAACCTCACATGTAATGCAAATACGTAGGTACATAAGTAGATATCATGTTATTGTGTATGTACTTTCTCTTTTCTCTCATCTTGAACTTGTTCCCTGTTCCAAAACATCAACCTTACGCCATTTTCTCACCCTGTATTGAAGTAAACGAAACAACAATCAAACTGTCTAACGGAACCGAAGACAATTTAACAAAATAAGTAATAGTTAAAAATAGGATAGTGTTGTCTATATATTGTTATGCATAATATACTTAAAAAAATGCAAAATACAATTTTGTACGCTTGAAATCGGACGAATGGTCAAACTATATATTATACTATAATAATATTATACTACAATAAAATACCTAAACAAGAAAATCACAAAGAAAAACTTACAGAACTGTCATTTTATAGATGTATAACGATGATGATTATTAATATTATATAAGTAATATATAACTGTATTTAATAATATCATACATTATGCTGTTATTATTATTATTTATATATTGTACATTATGTATTACGTATTATACACACAATATGTAATAAATTATCCTATAATATTGTATTAGATAATGTATAATACCAATAGACAAATGCGATTAGGGAGGAGAAAAAAGAAACCAAACAAAGAATACCTAAGAAAAAAGGACGATATTATTAATAATAATAATCATAAGTCATACATAATATACATGCATACATATAATATGAGGACGCAATGAAGAAATATAATAATTGAGCTTTTTTGAAGAAATGAAAAAAATCTTTATAAATCCTGTCTTTTACTGGATATACTATACTATGTATAACTTTTAGCATTAAATACCTATTAATATTGTTATTATCATATTATATAGAGCATAATATAAATATATAATATACTAAATATTATAAAATATAAAAGTATCATAGACTTCTATAGATGAAGCACACCTCTGATATTGGATACTGTCAAGTATAATATATATACTCACACGAGAGGACTCAAAGTAAAAACTAAACAAATTATACATGCATTTTTCCTTAACGGCCCATATATAATATCTAAGATACCTAAGTAAATTACAAAAAAATCTGAAATAACTAAAGCATAACTGTTTTAACTACGTATTATTAAAAAGATGAATAATAATTATTATTGTAATAAATATGGAAGAAAGCGTATAAAATACACAATATACTTATGTATAAAAAATTATGTAATAATATTATAGCAACAACAGACAGTTCTCCAAGCAGATTAAAGTATGTATTTACAATGTGTTTCCCTCCCTAATATCTATATCTATTTAGCGGATACTTAACCTATATATTCTACACCAACCAACTACTCTAAAAAATGTGTCATTCTTATTACATTAAAATTAACCTAAGTAATAATAACGTAAACACATTTTATTATATAAAACAATCTGTGAAACAGCGATACAAAAAATCAAATTAAAAGTAAAAAACGACAAATTGTTTTTAGTCTCGGAAAAGTGAAAGTCCTCATCTCCGTACTTCTTACTTTCACTCTATTTTTGATTTTACAAATTTTCATTTATTACCTGATCACGGTCATGTTTAAATGTGTAACATATATTTCCACAGAAGCATAGACGATTTCATCCATTGGACATAGTATCCAGGTATTTTGGAACTGTCACAGTTCATATTTTGCAGTGCTTAAGTACTTAAGTACTGATCACTGATCACTAATCACTAATATTACATACATGTACAAGTGATACAATCTGCAGATGGCCGTCTGTTGTCATTAATTGTAGAATTGTAGTGATAAAGTATTTCTAATAAAAAGGAAAAAACTTGTGCTTTTTATGAGATCATTCGAAGTTTTAGATATTTTATTTTTATAACTAGCTTTACCGTATATTATTTTCTCCATGTATTCCTTTTCTTTATTTTTAAGGGCATCTGAAAGTGATATCAAAGGGTGAATGCATAAGTATATATACTTATTTAAGTACTATAGTGTTATTTTTGGAAGGCAAAATAAAGATTTTCCACGAGCATAGAACATCATATTATTTAATTACAATCTTATTTTAAAAATTGGAGTACTTGTACATACAAAAATGTCGTTATGTATGGTATACTTAAGTAGTAAGCACCTACGTACATACGTAATAACTATAGTGTAGGGTGTAGGATATAGTCGGTATATGTGTATTGTACAAAGTATACAAATAGTGCTATAAGGCGAAACTTTCTACTAGAATACATCCCTTACAATTATTAAAATTTGACAGTTGTGAATTTTATCGAGGCATTTAAATTAAACTTGAGCAATTAATTTTACGTGTGTGCTATAATCCTTATTTAGTACACTGTTGACAGTTGCTCCTGGAGTTTAAATCCATGTGCAAAATCTCCAAAATCTAGAAAAAATCGATTTACATAGCAGAATTTCAAATCTCAGGTCTTGTTTATATTTCATTTCCCAATTCCCAATTCATTCAACATTGCACATTCAAAATCAAAACCAAAATTGCTAATGTAAAAGTACATATTGAAGTAATTCTTTGGCTCAGGAACACTTTGCGTTTTAAGAGAAAAGAGTTATTTCTATGTATAGTCTTTTAATTATCGTTCATAATTTTGCAGTGTGTATTTTAATATAAATAAATACCAATAAAAGTGAAAAATGAAGGTCAAACATTACTATCAAGTGTAAACATTAAGGATCTGTCATATTAGCCAAACATCATAAAATAAAATAATAAAATATACTGGTACATGGTACACAATAAACAAATAAACAACACAGTTGGAGATATTCCTTTTTTTTTTTTTGGTGTTGTTTATCTTTGGCATTCCGTGGACGGTGGAATTCCAGAGTCTTGATTTATAGTTAAGTTTGATTACTAAACATCTTGCTATTTTTCGCCTTTCTTCTACATCCTTCACCATCATGAATTCGATTGACAAGCCCGTTGAGAACTTGACGGAGATCTTCAAATGCTTTATATGCATGGATAAACTTAGAGATGGTAAGTTAAAAGAAATAACTATTGATTATTTACATTACATGTTACATATTATTATAGTATTGGTTGATGCTATCAATTTTCATTGGGATACTTAAATAAAATGTTCTACCACTGTCAATGCTATATAATGGTTTATGGTTTCTTATGTTAAACAGCAAAAATGTGTCCGAAATGTTCAAAGTTAACTTGCTATATGTGCATTCGACGATGGCTTACAGATCGGTAATTGATTGGTTTAAAATTAATAACGTTTAATATTTTGCTATGATTGCATTACATTCCTTAACGCTTTAAAATGTAGCTTTGCTTATTCTAATAATATATACTTATTATGTTATGTATTCTTGTTCAGAGCTCAGTGCCCACATTGCCGTTCGCCTTTACACATACACGAAGGTATATATAGTTAGTTTTCTTTCAGTGTAAATCAAAGAATTAACAAACATTTTTTGTAATAACAGTCCTTATTTTGTCCACATTCAATATTGTATTAAGTACGATGGTGTTATTTATGTTACAGTATTAACAATAAGATGGGCTGAAGAAGTCACACAGCAACTGGGTTAGTAAAATACTTCAAATAAAGTGATTAAATGTAATAATGAAAAATTAAAATGTAATGAAATATTATTATGAATATCATTAGATACTCTCCAACAAACACAACCAAAAAAGAAAAGGAATGCAGCCCTTTCATTACTCGAAACTGATATTGACGCCGAAAGGTTAACATAAATAAAATATAAAATGTTCTTAGTGTAATTATGATTATTTTGGGACTATGTAAGTACATAAGCGTATGTGTAATGTGTCATATTATTTTGTAATTTGTATAGATGTGCGACACATCTCAGGGAAGAATTATCGGTTTACTGTAACACTTGTAAATGTTGCATTTGCCACGAATGTGCGCTATGGAGTACTTCTCATTCTGGGCATATTTTTAAACCATTAGATGAAATCTATAATCAACATGTTTGTAAGGTAATTTATGTTTAAAGTTTTTGCAGTCTAATATGTGAGAAACAATTTAAGAGTAAGTACATGTCAAGAGTCAAAAGTACATGTGTATGTACTTATTTTACTTGGCACGCTTAATCCATGTTCTATGTATGTAATATATATATATTTCGACAGGTAAAAGAATCTGTTACGAGACTGCGACGCAAATTCATGGAAATTATGGCCTCTGTTCAAGAGGTTGAAAAAAATATCGAATTTGTAAGAACTGCGAAGGATGTACGAGTCAGAGAAATAAGGAATGCCGTTGAACTTATGATAGCCCGGTATAAATTGATTAATTTCATCTTTGTTAGAAATATATTTAGAGTACGCATAGCGCCCTGCGTGTTTTGTGCTAAGTGTAAAACTTTACCTTTGTTTGAAATTTACATTTAAGTTTGGATACACATTTGAAGAGCAAGTTATTGACACTGGTCAATCAAAAAGCCCATTTAACAAGGAAGGGAGAGGATATTGAATCGTTGCTAAGAGACATTGAATCCCAACTCAGCTGTGGACCGAAATCCGAACTCATTAAGCATAGTGGAAAAGTACTGAAAACCATTCAAGACGCTATAAGTAAAAGTACATTTTCATTACCTCCAGTGCTTGCAGATGATCATTTCGTGAGGTAAGCAGTGACATCAAAGACTTTTTGAAACATTAAATGAAAACATTATTATAGCTAAAATATTATAAAATAAACATAGTTCTAACCTGTTTTTATATGCTTATTTTTTATGCGCCCTCGCGTTTACCATAATATCTTTCTAAATAGATGTTTGTATATTATAGTGAACTGGTTCCAAATTACGACAGTTGCACTTTTGTAGTAAATAAGTTTAGTACATTACGATTGAAAGCGGATCCATTTTATTCGGAGCCACTTCAAGTCAATGGATTATCCTGGAGATTAAAAGTATATCCTGACGGGAATGGTAAGTTACACGAAATAACTAATGATTGCTTACACTACATATTATTACATACTATTATAGTTGATGCTATCAATTTTCATGAGGGTACTTAAATAAAATGTTCTACTGGTGTCAATGCTATAATGGTTTCATTTCGTATGTTAAACTGGTGTAGTGCGTTGTACTTATTTGTCAGTTTTCTTAGGTAAGCACTACTAAAAATCCAAATTGATATTTCTAATGATTCTGTAATATGTAAAATGCTAAGCAATAAGTTGACTAGTTTTTTTTTCAAATTCCTTTCAATTAATCCAATCGCACATACTTTCAAAGTATCAAAGAGAATAATTGCGAATCGAGAATTGAAATTATGCATGCATTTTTGTGCATGAGAGAAGTAACTCTAATAGACATGAGTCCATCAAAGGAAAAAACCAAGCTCATTATGTAAAATATTTCCTCTGGGTTAAAATTCAACTCAATTAACTGTTGGTTTTCGTTTGACAGAGCTAACAGCAGGCCCGCCCGAAACTGCCAAGTATGAATATCGTATTGAAATGATTTACCAAACTAGTGTGGATCCCTCAAAGGTAAATTGAGAAATTTTTTTGTGTTATTAACATAAAATCATTAAAAATTATTTATAAATATTTTAACAAAATGTTATCATTTTGTGCTCAACTTTTAATTTTTAGAACATGATGAGAGAGTTCGCATCTGACTTCGAAATTAATGAGTGCTGGGGCTACAATCGTTTTTTCAGGCTGGATCTCTTAGAAGCCGATGGTTTTTTGGATAGAGAACAAGACACGATTAAACTAAGGTGTCATAACTGATTGTTTGTATCACAGATTTTGTATTCATTCTAACCAAATATTGGATATAGTTAAGAAGAAAGGGTCATTAAATATAACTGGAAGCTTTTTTTAAATCTTAATTATAATTCTAGGTTTGAAGTTCGAGCACCTACATATTACCAAAAATGCAAAGATCAGCAGTGGTACATTTGTCAATTATTAAACTCCAATACCAAACAGTCATCACAAATAAATGAGCTAAAGGATCGAATTAGAGAAATAGGACCATCATCATGTTCGGGTAACTACTGATTAAAAAGAATAGAAACAAGTAGTGCATTTTTTTCAACAGACGTGTAGAAAAAGTCGAGATTTTTATTTTTATTACTTATTATTTATTATTAACAAAACTCTACTAATTTTATTAATTGCAGGAAGTGGTGATATGCCCGATATGGATACCGCTCGACCGGTCACCGGATCACTTAATGGAGCAGCAGCTAAGGCTGAACCCCAAAGCTCCATGAATTGTCTTTTTTCAGACATTGGATTAGAAGTTGGATACTTAGAATCTGATCTTGATGGAGATAGTGACCGAAGTGATGTTTCCGATGTGGAAGAGGAGACAAATGGTGACCCACGACGGGATGCAGAATTGGTACGCATTTCAGCGATTTCTACTAAAGGAAAAATATTAATACATATATTACTTTTCTACCATAAGTCATGTCCGTATAATGCATCAATAATCATTATCGACTATTTGATAATGCACAATATTTGAAGCATTTTAAAAAGGTATGCTTGCTTATACTATATTATTGTATGTATAGATTTCAAACCGAAATCGCCGTAGCATGACTGATGAAAACGATGTAGACGAAGAGACAACATCTGCTGACATTGATGTCCTGCTCAATCGACCATTGCCGAGAGATATATTCTCACGACTGGATGAATCGTCAGATGCAGAAGAGGCGGGCGCTCAAGGAAATAGTGCTGATCTCATTGGTAAATTAATTCAAAGATAAAAAATACAATATGACGTGTATAAAATTCAGATTTTATGCACACTACAAAAATCTGTTGCAAGAAATTTAGATACATATAAAAGAAATAATATGATTGTGCATTGTAAAGAAATAACATGTTGTATATATTCTGCATTAGGTTCCCTACTAGATGAACTCACTGTCGTAGACAATAACAATGACATTCCAACACCTTTACTTTCTCCAGTTTTGAATAAACTCGACGAAAAAAGTGATGACACTCATTCTTCTTCGTCAGGAGCGGCAGGTCCCTCGTCATCCAGACAAAATCCTACACAATGTACTTCCGCGATTACTATGGACTCTCCCACTACTGTACTCCTGTCTTTAAATAATGGTATATTAGAAGAAGAATTACTTTATGATCTTAATGCGCAAACCAACATGGATAAAAAGAATACGACTAGTAACAGTAATAATAATGATTAATACATGTATGTAGTATGTACTGAACACATGCATTATGTAAACATAATAATAACATAATATCGTTCTTCTGATTATTGTGCTACGTGATGCAATGACATTGTCATTATTATTGTTTTGAACGAAAAACTAACAAACTGTATGATAATAACATATTATTATATATAATATGCACTTTGAAGTTTCAAGTGACATTCGTCTGTAGTAGGTATAATATCTGCATGTATATATTAAGCATTTAATATAATACAGAAATTATTAACAAAGTCAATAAATTTGAAGTCTCGTGTTTTAATCTACTTAAAACACAATTGAACTAATCATTATTATTATGCATACAACTTTTAGCTATTGAAACTTTATCCGCTTATTCCCTGTGTGTGTGTATGTACGATTGACTGTATTTATATTTATTTTATGGTTTTTAATTTGTAATGAAAAGAAAATAGTCCTTTTTTCATCGTCTTTGTGAATACGAAATAAAATTTTTGGGTGATACAACATACTAATAATGAGATGCGTAATAAAATAATAATAATAGAAAATGATTAAAACATTGTGACAACCAGAATAAGAATAAATAAAATGTATGCAACTGCTGTCACAAAATAACAGAATGGTATTTGATACTATTGTTTATGTATGTAACATTAATTTAAGAAGACGTGTAGAAGACTTGATTATTTATTTGAATTTTTCCGAAATAATAATGATGAATTTTCTTATATAATAATAGTATCAAGTATGCAATAGTCATAATATGTAATAATAATTTAACATAATACATCATCCGTAATAATAATATATAATCATTTCTATTCATATAATAATTTTCATTACAATATAATCATACATCCACACAAAAACGGCAAAAAGCGTCCTTGCTTGTTCGACTTAATCCTATTGGTATTACATCATATTACAGAGATACACGTAAATAGTAATTAAAAGTGGCCTTTGCATACAGCACCTTATATACTTTTAGTATTATATTTCTAATTATTGTTATTTGTAGGAGTAATTTTTTTAAATTCCTTTTTCCAATAAAATCACCCTCCCATTCCGTAACACGATATTAGCACAACACATCATAGTAAGCTTCAAAATAAGAACAATATTAATAGTTATTTAATCTTATATAATTATAAAATATATTATGCACTAATGTAAATATGTAGCATTCTTTTGTAGGCAAATTATCATTTATGTATTGCTAAAATCGAGTTACAACAATGGCGTTGAAAATATTTTATGCTTAAAGTTTCAAGTATAAAACCTCAATCAATAGCATAATATAAATAGATGTTCTGCAAACTTGAATTATTTGCTTTTTTGACCTTGATGTATAAGCTTCGAGAAGGAGGAGGTTGTCGGATATAGATACATTTATATAATATTTTATATAATATATTATAAAGACATCACCCTTTTTGCCGAATCCAAAAAGTCTAAAAAAACACAAATTCTACTCTCCGAACCTTTCTAATGATGATAATAATAATTTATAATTTATATAAATAATACATTTTAGATATAAGTACATATTCCACAATAGGAGAAAAAACCAGAATCATTACCGTATATAATATATTATATATTATGATGCACACAAGGCAGATTATTAAATATCAGTAGTTTTATGCGTTTTTAGCAAAAAGACACGATAAATCACTTTCAAGCCAGCATATTGACTTTTAGGCATATATACATACAATAGTCTTATGCAGGTGTATATAATTAATCACTCATTAATCATTATGTTATCTGTTATCCTTTTTTTTAATTGTTTTTTTAGTGAAATAGATTCCTTCTAAAATCAAGAAATCAAGGCAAGGCGAAGCGTTTTTGATGATAAAGCTATACATGTTAACTACATAATAATAATATGTACTTTTACATAATGTATTTTTATGCTACTTACATATTACTTATTATTATTACTTTCTTTAAAACGAGAGGTTACAATATAGGCTACATTTTACAATATTTTAATCTAAATTATTATAATAATAACTACTTTTTAAAATACCAAAAGAGATCTATCTACTAGAATGATTTAGATTTTTAGTACCTTTATACTAACGTTATTGGTAATAGGTAATATTTCAATAGGCATTGCAGCAATAATAGCAACTTAATATCATCATAAAATAAAATAGATCATATATAGTGTAAATAGGTTTGATAGATATTAGATAGTAGTAATCGGTAATCGTAATAGGTATAGTATGAATAGGAGTATGTAATAATTTTATTATTACAGAATACGAAAAAAAATCAATTATTGTGAAAAATACTGTCGACTGAATGCTAAAATTCTATAATGTACAACAACTATAATAATTAATGATCTTCTATTTATACAATAAAATGTAAATGAGGGTAACGTCACTGCTACAGAAACTTTATAAAATTAATTATGGTAATGTAATTAAATGATAAAATTAAGAATATATAATCTATTAGGTATAATTTATGTATATAAAGTAAACGCAATAATAGCATTAGTAAGTAGTACTATTATTATTCTCATTGTAATTGGTTAACTAATTTTTCCTCCATTTCTCGTCGGCCACATGTATTTATATAAGAATATGTGTAGTAGTAAGTAAGTACATCCATCTATACATCGATCAAGATTTGCACACATCTATGCACTATACGTATTTACTTACACACACACACACACACAAGCACGCATCCTACACCTTCGTAAGTATATGGATTTGATTTCCTTATTTATTACCTTTACTCTTTTTTTTAAATTAATAATAATTATTTATTTTATATAGTTTTGCTAGTCTAAAAATTTGCGCTGAATGGATCGTCGGAGGTTACTGCTGTTTCATTAGCACACAACCCATGAGATACATCTAAGACTGTTTTGTTTACTTCTCCACCAAGTCCTCCAATCTCTGAGTTTTCTGCATCTAGGACGTTGATATCAATAAGTGGTGACTTTTCAGTTGAAGTTTTTTCTTCAAGTTTTGTATCTCCATTTGATACACCGCTATCAGCGGAATTACCGTTCGTAAAATGTGTGTATGTTGATGAAGGTAAAGTTCCCGGAAAGGATCCATCATAATCTAGTTGTGAGCTGGTTGTGATGAGGTTGTCATCTGCTGTGAAATTTCCAGCTGAAAATTGATCGGTACTGCTCGGATTGTATTGCTTAGGAATAAAGGGGGCGGCATTGACACAGCCAGGAGGTAATCCACTGGGACTGGGGTGTTCCTTCTCTTCTGTAGTGAATGGAGCATTATCGAACTGATGAGTAAAATCAAATCCCCCTTGTTGTTGTGGTTCCTCATTGAAACCAACATTGCCGTCCAATTGATTACCAAAAGGGTTTTGATTAAAAGAAGATGCAATTATTTCATCTCCAAGTTGGCGTTGCTGAGTAAAAAATGCATCATCAGTGGAGAATGGATTTTGAGTTCCATGTTGTAGATGTAACGGGACTTGTGGTTGAGTTGAAAACATTTCGGATTCATTATAAAAAGGATTTTGGTCAACCTCTGTAACTACTTTTTCTCCTTGTGGTTGTGCTGAGAAAAGGTCACCTTCATTAGTATATACAACTGGATCTAATTCAACTTCACTTTGTCTTATATCATCAATATGATGTTTTTGTTGAAAAACCTCACTATCGTCTTGTGGTTGGAATTCATTGTCAAATTGATGACGATTATTATTTGTAGTAAAATCAATTTTCTGGTCTTGAAATTTATCGAATTCGTTCTCATTTACCTCAATGTCACCAACTGGAGCTTCTCCTTGAAATTCCTCTGTGATAACATTAGTAGTACTATGAATTTCTAAATTTTGATCTTCTCCATCATTTTGTTGTTGACTACTTATATTTTTCTCCACATTTTGTGCATCCAACTTTAATTTTCTTAGTTCATCATCGTCACTCACCTCTTGGTGAATTGGCTCATTGAAACCTTCATGAGGTAATAAATTTGTTTCAATTTCCTTCTGAATTTCGAGGGACTGAATATCATCCCCATGACTTGAAATTTCTGCATCTTGTATTATAGACGATGATGTTGTAAATGGGATATTTTCTATTTCCCTACCTTCTATTTCTTGTTGAATTTGACTTTCGGCACCATCATCTGCGACATTAATTGGATCCCGTTGTACCACTGATTCAATAGTAGAAGTAACTTGGTTATCTCCAGTAAAGCTTTGACGCTGTTTCTCTTCCAACTGATTATCATGTTGATCCATAATAAAATGAGATTGTTCGTCTTGTTGATTATCAAAATTTCCATGAGACAATGCATCGGAATTTTCA
Source organism: Sminthurinus bimaculatus (assembly GCA_034698285.1). Taxonomy (NCBI): domain Eukaryota; kingdom Metazoa; phylum Arthropoda; class Collembola; order Symphypleona; family Katiannidae; genus Sminthurinus; species Sminthurinus bimaculatus. The sequence continues at coordinate 2,358 of JAQIVE010004095.1, read as the reverse complement.
TTTACATTTACAGTTGTGACTTCTTCCATTAACTCGCTGCTATCAACGGCATTTAAATTTTCTACAGATTTGCTTTCTTGACTGTCAATAGTGGCTGCAGTAGAAGTACAAGTTATTTCTTCCCCTATAACATCATCTGTATGAAGTTCAACAAGTTCTTGTGTGACATCATCTTGATTTTGCTCAGTTTGACCATCATATGATGACGATGACAAAATGACAGTATCATCATTAAGGGCTGGTACTGGTGATGATGATGACAAGATGTCGACATTAGCAGCAGAAAGTAATGTAGGTGAAGACGGCGATAAAATTTCAACGTCTTCAGCAGTGGTTGGTACAGGTGAAGATGCTTCTACTGTTTCTAATTCGGATTGATGCCGTTGTAATAATTCCTTTTCCTCCTCTTGCTCTATTTTATCTTGATTCAGTTCCCTTGCAATATCTTGACTAATCAGTTCTACAACAGGCTCATCACTTGTAACAACATCATGAATTTCCTGTTGTTGTACGTCATCTTCTTTGGGAATGGAAAGATTTTGCTGCTCGACTTGTTCGTTTGTTTCCTCAAACTTGGATTCACTTGAATTAGCAACATTTATTTCATTGAGAAGAATGTCGTCGTGAGCTGTCTCACTAACAGATGCATTATTATTAGTAGTAGAAACGGCCTCTACTTCATTTGTGAAAGATCTTTCAACAGTTTCAACTATTACAGGAACATCATTATTTGAAAGATGCTCTTTGATCTCGGTAGTAGTACTGTCAATTATATTTTCAGCTACATTATAAGGCTTTGTAACCATAAAAGAGTCCGTATTAGTAATAATATCTCCATTGGCAATCTTCTTCACTTCTGTCTCTTCAACTGCTGTTGGTACTACTTCAGTAGGTTCAGTTGTTGTTGTGAGTCCGTTAACTATAGTAGCAGCAGAATCCTTTCCATCACTTTCATTTGCAGATGTTGATGGAATAAGTTTTTCGATTACTTTTGACGAAACAGTCGTACTACCTGATTTATCATCCTTCTTTTCCTTTTCATGTCCTGGAGGCCTCCTGATAGGTTGACGAGTATTAGTTGTTGTAGTATTAGTTGCTGGCGTTGCTGGTGATTTCTTTGTGGTTAGTGGTGCCTTTGTCGCACCAACTTTTGATGCCACTGTTGTTTTTTGGGGTTGAGATGTTGTTTTAGTTGTCGGGGGTTTCGGTGCTGCAGGTTTTGATGTTGTTGATGCAAGAGGCTTTGGTTTTGTTGTTGCACCAGTTGTCTGAGGTCTTGGTCTAGCCGTGGTAGGAGGTCGAGTTGTTGCTGAAGTGACTCTTGTTGAAGTTGCTTCTTTTGGCGTCGTCGCTGCTGCTGCTGTTGTCGATCGAGCAGAAGTAGGAACATTACGGTTCCTTACTGTTGATTCAGTTTTACTAGGTTCTCCTCCAACTTTACTTGTAACACTACTGGTACTTGTAACAGTTTTTGCAGCCACAAGTCGACTACTTGCTGAAGGAGCTGTTGTGGGACGCGTCTTTGGAAGTGCTGTTGATTTCAATGTAGTAGAAGTTGTGGTAGGTTTTTCAGTCTCATCAGGTTTGAGTTTTTTCGTGGCTATTGTAGTAGCAGTCTTGGTAGCAGGTCTTGGGGCTGTGGTAGTAGTAGTTGTGGTCCGTGGTGCAGTACTCGGCTTGGTTCCAGTGCCTGTCGGCTTACTCTGCAGCTATAATGAAAATAAAATGTATCAAGGTTTTCATTTTAACAATAACAAAAATATTAACCATATATTGCTATCATAATATGATGTACAATGATGATACACAACAAGTAACATAATCTTAAACATTAAATTATTAATGATTATTATGATACATGTTATACATGTAATGCATCAACACATAATATAGTATATTGTTTATAATATATGTACATATTATTATTATATTATCATACCTAAAATTATGTTTTTACGTACAGTAGTTTTAGCAGGAGCAGCTGTAGTTTTCCTTGCCAATGGTACTGGAGGGGCTTTGGTTGTTGCCGGAACTCTCTCAGTTACTTTGGCAGGTGTTTTTGGAGCAAGACTTTTAGTAGTGGCGGAAGGACTACTTTTATTGGTAGTAGCCAATAAAGATGATCTTGGAGTACCTTTTAATCCTGGTGCTGTAGACTTCAAGGGAGTTGCAGAATTTCTAAGAGGAGCGGCTTTTGATGTTTTAGGAGTTTTTGGTGACTTCGATTCAATCAAAAGAGGTTGAACTGGACTAACTGGAGACTTTGGTGCTAAGATTGGCGACTCAGTATCCAATGGTTCCATATTAGGATTATTTGGTTCAGCCATAGGAGATGCAGGTTCCAAAACTGGAGGTTCT
>JAQIVE010004094.1:0-15218 GCA_034698285.1 Sminthurinus bimaculatus | reverse complement strand
AATTGGTATTATGAGTAGAGGGCTCAAGTAGACCTCTACGAAATAATAAATAATAAATACAAAATTTGAAGCAATCAATAATTGATAATATTGATGAGTAGAATTTTGTACACCAAGAAAGAGAGAGAGATGAAAAAGCACAAGGAAAAAATGTAATAATAAATAATAAGTTGCATAATGTCGAAGATGGAAGTAAAAATGAGGCTAAAGAAGCGTCAGGGCAAGACAAAGAAAGCCCAGCTTATTGTTAGTTCAACGGAGCTTTCTTTCACTCTCTCACCCATCAAATGTATGTATTGTAAGAATAAAGAATGCATAAAGAAGGAGGCATATTGCAACATGATATCGTGTCATGTCATGTGGAGAAAAGTACAAAAAATCAGAATGAGTGAGTGAATGAAAGCATGATGTGTAAATGCATGCGGTGAATGGTGCAAATACATAGACAAGAAAAGAAAGTCCATTGTGAATGCAATAAAAGAAGAAGAGCCGATGTTTTGATGCATGTGTAGATATAGTCCAAATTTCCATAGTTGATCACACAAGTTATTCCTCTTGTTCTTGCCTTTGCTCTGGCTTTTGCTATTGTACATACACATACATACATACATGGGCAATGAGATGGGAGTAAGAAAAAGAAAAGAACTGCGAATTTTTTCTGTTATATGAATTTCCCATTCTTCGTCTTCTTCTTGTTGTTCCTCTTTGCCTCTTTATGTATTTTATATTTGTCTTTCTCCTGGGGTTTGCTCGCCTCGTCAACCATCAAATGCCAAAAAGGGCCCAAAGCCGCAAGACAGAAGCGGAAAATACATGTGTCACAGATAAAGAGGAGACGATAGAATAAAGCACCTAGAATTAACATAGCTATACATATGCATATATGATGCTGTTTTGAGGTCTCCACGGGATAATATTGGCTTGGCTTTTTATACTTTGACTTCAATCCTCGCCCTCAACATTTTTCAACAAACTTAACTTTTCCCCTCCGTCAATTTTACCTTGACATTTTCCCAGCTCCTGACTTGATATTGTGATGATTTTTTAAGTGAGTCCAACGGATTTATATAAGTATACAGTAGAGTATGTTGTGTATGAATAGCGTTCTATAGCCTGGAACCAAAGAATTATACGCCGTTTGAAATTTATAAAAATTTTATGCATGCCGTGAAGGTCACTGATCATTGCTCAATGCTTTTTGTTCAAATTACGATTCAAATTCATATAGAACCAGTGTTATCTATAGAAGTGGGAAAACTATTTTAAGGCACGATCAAACTTGAACTTTCAAAGGTCCAGGCAAAATGTCAAAATGTAATTGTGCAAGTCCAGGTACTGGAAATGTCATCCTCATAATATTATCATCATCATCATCATGTGGGAGGAATTTTTATTTTATCATTTGATCCCGAATCATGATGAACCAACAGAAAAATAGAGTACAGTGCAATAGAAAAAAACCATTTGAATGCAGATGCAGAAGATTCCTCCCACTTTGATCTTTTTCTTTGTTTGTGGGGGACAGCAGAAGAGCAGGAGCAAAAAATAGTCTACTTTTCAATGTATGAATGTAATGTAATGTAATGTACAGCAGCACATGAGTGCGTCAACTCTGTCCTCTTTGGCTTGGTTTTTCCGCCTCGTTCTTGTGTTTTGTGTGCATGGTGTTGTTGTTGCTGTTTGTTCCCCTTTTTGGTCGGTTGGACGGCCGGCCCAGGAATAAATCATTGATAAGGTCAAGGTTCATCCGCCACTGGGTAAAAATAGACACACTTTCATCCGCAAATACACAACACACAACAACACAACACAATGCAGCAGTCAGCAGTAGAACAACACCCGCACAGCATAGCACAGAACAGAACAACAGCTCAAGGAGATGAACTAAATTCAACCGACTCTGACTCTACCCCGTTTTACTGCACGTACGTACATACATATATAATACGATTACACTGGAAGATCCGCAGATTGCGGGATAGAGGAGAGAAAGTCAATATACATAATATAATGGGGGAAATTCGCAAACATGTACAATATACATTGTAGGTAGTTGCATATTTTCCGTGTGTATCATATCTATCTACAATCTACATGCATGAAAATATGAATTGCAAAACGGGGAGTACTGGAGAGCAGCAGCAGTGGTAGCAGTCGTCGAGGAAGTGGAGCACGAGCATCAGGAGCAAGAGCAAAGGGCCTCGAAAATCATATCCACATTTATCCAGAACTTCTCCAGCATCTCTCTCTCTCTCCTTTTTTCTCTTTTTTTATTCATCCATGTGCTTCCGCTTTTTCTCTGTTGTGCTTCTTTGTGCCCCACATATGACTAGCGCAAGAAATTCACGTACACGTACACACAGTAGATTCTCCCTTTCATTTTGTTCAAGGTATACAGATATGTGTTTTGTATGGATATACAATATACATATATGTAAATACACAAAAATGCTCTATTCATCCAGACAAAGTAAAAAAGGCAAGAAAAATCCAGATATACAGATATTTCCACAGGAGAAGAAGAATAATTATTATTCTATTGGATTCTCCCTTTCTTCCCCTTTGAATTAGCAATTTATCTCCCGGGTTTTGAGTTTGAATTCACATGTGTGTGTGTGTGTGTGTGAGAAGTGGACCATCAAAACCATTTATTTATTTTTAGGCTCCTTCTGACGCACGGCATACATACATACATACATACATACATACATACATACATACACATGCAAAATGCGTAGAGAAAAGCAGGATGGAAATGAAGGTGGACAGAGACGGAGACGGACATGGACATGGTCATGATAATCTTCTGCCTTTCGATATAATAATAATATATAGACACGTATGTATATGTATTCACTATTCACACAATATATTTTGGAATATACTTAGCAGGCTACTGTACAGTGTACACTGTACACGGTAGACGTGGATAGATCAACATCGTGCCACCGGGGAAAATTGCTAGTTATCACGCAAATCAGGGAGCAGCGGATGCCACCATCGCCCCTGCTTGCCTACTTGCTTTCACCAGCTTTCTCCACATGCTTTCTCCCAAAGTGTGCGTGCGTGTTTATGTGTGTGTACAGTGTACACTGGACGTATATACATACATACTTACATACATAAATAAATGTATGTAGATGTGTCCGTATTATTAGTCTCGCTCCAAGATTTATTTCTATGGTCGAGAGTCCATGGCCAGACTCGACTCGACTCGACTCGTGGCAGGGAATGAGATGGAATGGGATGGGATGGGATGGCTGAAGGGGACGAAACTAATCAGGAGAGCCACACACAGCAAAATCCCGGGAAGATATAGAATGAGAGGGAGAGAGAGAGAGAGAAATGAGAAGAGGAAGGGGAAGATGGGAACGGGACGATGATGGAGAGGCTAATGGGCCAAGCAAGACTCCCAGGGAGACAAAAAGCTCGACCACACTCTTCAAGGCAAAAGTGTCGAGTATACTGTATGTATGTGCGTATTGTATAAAGTCCGGAATCTGGAATGGACCGGAGCATTTTGGCCGGAGAAAGTTGAGGAGTTCGTCCTTGTTAAATATGTACAATGTACATACATACACATACACACAAAAGATTGTAGTCGAGGCTCTGAACACCGAATTTAGAACCGAGTCTTGAGTCTCCCGGCTTGTCCTCCATTTCTCCATTTTCTCGGATACTTATTTTAGTCTTCGTCTTACTCCTATACATATTTAGTCCTGCTTTCCATCCACTACTTACTCCAGTCTATTCGAAGCTTTCACCACTTTCTTCTTCGTCGTCTTCTTTTTCTTCTCAGACCCAAGTAAAATGTCTTGGATAAAAAAAGGAGAAGTGAATGAATGAATGAATGAAGTGAAAGGAATGAAGGAGTCAGTGACGTGCTGCTTTCTCTTTTTTTCGTTTTCGTTTCTTCCTTTGCCTAGTCTGTGGTTAATTCTTTCTTGTGGTTGCTCCAAAGTCTTGTTGAGTCGAGTCGAGACTCATTTTAACCTTCTTTCTCTCCTCTCCCTTTTCTCTACAGCTATATACCTAAACAAGGACAATTCCTTCCATTCCTTTCCTCTCTATATGTACATACATACTCTGTACCATATAAATTCACGTCCATGTATATGTACGTATTTTGTACAAGAATGAAAAGAGAATGGAGAGCCCTGCGGTTGCTCTAGTACAATACATGTATATATAGCAATATACATGGAGTAGACGGCTATTAAAAGCGAAAACGACGAGTAGAGGGAGAGAAACGGCGGATGTAGCTTGAAATGAAATTAAAAACTAGAGGGGATAAGAATTTCCCTTCTTATGTATGTAGTATGTATCATGTATAAATATCTCTAGTCTTTAGCTCAGCTCTCGTATTTTCTCGGGGAATTTTCACCAGACTTTCGCCTTCCTTTCTCCCTCCAACACCAAGATCAAGCTCTGGATGAAAATGAGTCTGGGATTGGAAAGAAAGTGCGGAAGAAAGCATCTCACGAGCAAAAAGAAAGCAAACAGGGAACGGGCTAAAGCAAGGCAAGGGAAGGCTAGATCAGGAGAAAGCAGGATGTGCGTGAAAGCGTACGGGAGATACATACACCAAGTCCTCCCAACAGCCCAGGAACCAGCCAAAATGATCCAAGCCCTTGCTCCTTCTGCTCCTGTTCCTGCTGCTTTATCAAACAGACTGGAATGCATGCATACATACATGCAGAGAGTGCACATCAGTGGAGCTGAGCCCGAGCCACAGAGTACGCATCAACTTGGTGGTGGTAGTTGGTGGTGGTGGTGGCAGTTCAGTTCAGTTCAGTTCAGGGGAGAAGAAACAGAGAGAACTACTGGGGAATAAAGAATGAAAGAAAGAAAGGAAAGAAAGTCAGTAGTGGAGGACTAAGGCCGAGAAAGTAGGGAAGATGTAAAGAGAGCAGGGCTAAAATTTCCTCGTAAGCCCATATCCGCATCCTAGTTTTAATCAATAATAGATGGGAGTAGAGCATGGAACTACTTTTGTACAGTACATATGGGCGGCTGAGCAAGCGTTCCCTTTCTCTCCCTTTCTCTCTCTCTTTCTCTTTGGTCGTATTATGTAGAGCAAACGGGATGACTGTGTATGTGTGTGTGTTGGCCTAGCTCTAGCTCTAGCCCTGGTTTTAGCTTTGTACAGTACAGTCGACTCGGGAAAAGGGAAAAGTTCTCGTTGAAACTTGGTGATCAATAATGGCATTGAAAATCCTCTCTTGCTCGCTCCTTGCTCACTCGCTCACTCGCTCGCTGTATGGACTCGTACGTACGTACGTACGTAAGTACATACGCTCGCTCGTATGTTCATTCCTCTATGTGTGTGTGGGTTACATGCAGTATTCAGGCTGCTGCTACAGAATACAGAATATAGAGCAGAGAGTGTACATGGTACATTGTATGACCTAGTATATAGCGTATGATATATATACACACGATGTACGTGCCAAATAGTACCTACATAGAGAGACGATACAGCGAGTCGAGGCGAGAACCAACGAGCGAGCGAGCGAGCGAGCGAACAAACAAACGACGAGTAAGTACATACAGAATACAGAGAGTTGAGTAGGCATAGAGTAAAGTTGAGCTGAGTCGAGCCGAGTTGAGTTGAGTTGAACTGAACTGAGTTGAGGTTGTCTCTCGTCCCTCTCGTTCTTCAGTCTTCTCTCTCTCTCAGTCCATGTCAGACAAAGCAGACGGATCTCCCAAGTCGCTCACCACCATGATCTAGAGCCCTTTTCTCTCGTCTCTTCTCTCTCAGTCCACCTCCTTCTCGTCTTCTTCTTCTTCTTCTTCTTCCTGTTCTCTTTCTCTTTATTCTTCTTATTCCTTGGCCTGTATTTTCATTCTCTTTTTCTCTCCATTGCCCATCTGCCTCTCGTTTTCCTTTCCCCATTCTTTTGCTTCTTGTTCAACTTTTTCTATCCGCGCTATATACACACCGTCAACCAACTTGTATATACTTTTCCGTGTAATTCTCCGTTGCAACTCTCTCTCTCTCTCTCTCTTCGTCATCTCATCTACTTAAACTTGTTCCCTTCAAATCCAATCCAATTCAGTGGAGGGGAAAGCAAGAAAGAAAGAAGTAAAAAAGAAGAGCGAATTAAGCAAGAGGCAAATTAAAAGGTAACTCTTTAAACAAAACGAGAAAGAAAGAGTAAAGAAAGAAAGAAAGTAAAACAGAGGGAGTATTGAGCTCCCATTTCTCCTTAAAATTTCATGCAAGTTGACGGCTCGTCGTGACAAACTTGTGCATAAAAAATAAGTGAAGGCCATCGAGCGAAATTCTGTGCGACGCATACAAGACATACATACATACATACATCTTCAATTCATCAAGTTTTATATACTTACATATGTATAAAGTGCATGAGTTTCCCTTCGTTTCGTTCTTTGATGTGTCTGATGGCCAAAGGATTGAAATTTGACTCGAGCAGGAAAAATCACAGTTTAATTGTTTTCCTCATCCAGTGACAATTCCTTTGTTTGTGCTTTTTTTTGTGTGTGATTGTTGAATACTGATGCTCAACCTTACATACATAGATACATACATACATATGATATCAATATAGATACATACATACAAGAAAGCGAGGACACTTGATCTTTTGTAGAATTTTGTGAATCAATCAAAATTACCCAAAGATTATCGCTGTCATCATCATTTTATTTTTCTTGTTATTCTTCTACGTCAGCTCGTTCCTTCTCTTTGACGCTGTCATTATCAAGGCATTAATCACCTGCGAAGCATCAAAAAACGAGGGGAAAAATCCGAGCGACATAAAAAATTCATTGGATCCTGGATCTCGGAAACTCGTGAATGGTGAATCGTGAATCGTGCGGAAGGAAAGAGAGAGAAAAAACGCTTCTTTTTTATCGACGAACATGATGATGAGTGTATACACAGTATAAAACGAAGGAGGAGGTGCAGACTCTGATTATGAAATAAAAGACGGAAATAAATCAAACTCATATACTTACTTACTTACTTACTCAAAGGCAAAAGCAAAAGCAAAATCGAAATTAAACGAAAGCCTACACATACACATAGACAGACAAACGAGACGAGAGTGATTTTCCAATGTCCCGTCTCCTCCTCAATAATAGATGAGCTGCAGTTCCAGCTCCAGCTCCAGCTCCAGTTCCAGCATCTTGCTCCAGTTTCAGTTGCTCCCTTTTCCAGCAGTGGCAGAGTGAAGTGTGGAGAAAGCATAAACGTACATACGTAAAAGTGGACTGTGGAAACAAAATTGTGAAAGCCGGAGAAAGTAAAAGGAAAGTAGAGTGAAAGTAAATAGAAAGAAAGGCAGGCAGAGAGAAGAGTTGTTCTCACATCTGTTCTACGAAGAAAAAAGTGTTGCCTTCTTCCTTTGCCATTCTCTCGTCCATCGTCTCCAGCTCCGGCTCCATCCTCACAATCATCTTTCTCCAGGTTCTTTCTTTCTCTCTCGTGGAGAGGCCGAGCTCATTATGACAGCACCATAAATGTCAGATTCACGATCGAAACTTGGCCATGATACGTTCACAGTCGCGAGGAGTGCTTCTTCTTGTTCTTCTTCGTCTTCGTCTTAGTTTTTGCTAGAGAAAGCTCCAGGAAAGGAACGAAAGTGTGTAATACATATTGTTATTGTTATTTTTATTTTTATTCCTCGACTCTCTCCACTTTGGCCCGCATTTTCAACTCGGCTGCTTTCTGGCCGTATACCGTATATGTATGTACAAGAGTCAAGCATCAAGTTGAACGACAATTGCTATCGCCATCGCTATATGTACATTGCTATTGGTGCATTTAGTGTTTCCTCTCTCGGACCAACTCCTAAATTCACTTCTCCAACGAGACGACAAAATTCCGGGAATCTCCTTTGGTTTTGGTTTCTTCTCCAGTCCATCTCCATCTTGTCCAGCTTGGAGAAAAAAGTGTCCTCTCTTCACATGAAAAAAGTGCTGGCTCTGTGATTTTCGAGCTATATATCTATCTATCTATCTATCTATATAAATAATTATTGCGTATCATAGAATCCTGATAGTAAGTGAGAGAGAGAGTGTGTGTGTCCAGTGTCCAGTCAATTTAAGTGTGTGGATGGTGTTGAGGAAAAGGCCGTTTTCTCCAGCATATAGCACATATATATAGCCACACCATCACACTACATCAACATTAGAAACAGAGGCAATAATCTTTATCTATCGGGGAAATTGTCGTCACTAAATAAAGGAGCCAATAGTATTGGTCAATTATTGATTATTGTTATTATCTCCTCAACTGTTGGATCCTGAGATAGATAGTCCAGTCACCAGCCAGTCAACTACGTAAGATTCGGATTCACTTGAATAAATATTTTGTGTGACAGTGTGACAAATTAAATAATTTTACCGCATTTTGCTGTATTACGACTCCAGCTCAAAAGTTTCAAGTGTGTGTGTGTGGGTGAAAAAAGTGAAAAAGTTGTATTGTATATAAAAAAATAAAAGGAACGTCAGAGATACATACATAAATAAAAAAGAGGAGACAGCGATCGAGTCGCATTTCATTGTTTAATTTAGCTAATCGACACACGACTCGGACGTCGTAGGCATTTAATCACTGTGATGTCGGAAACGACGAGTATGAGCAGCGGCGAGAAGATAGTGACGACGTCAAGTAAGCAATCAATAACACAATCATGCACATCTCTTCACCATCCTCCAACATACACAGACACAGACAGATATACACACACAACACACACTCATACTGTCGGTCCACATACAGAATGCATTTTTTTGTTCTTCTTTGACAATCCAATTGTCAAGGGAAAAGGTAAAACAGAAACGACATAAAAAATCAAAATGTATTCTATATGTGATCTGACCCTATGTACACAAATACAATGAGAGAATATACACAGAGAGAGAGGCTAAAGAAGATTCGGACATCTTTTCATTTCCTCCCGTTTTAGTTCGTCATGAAGGTCTCGAATCTCGAAACTGTCAATATAGATGACCCTCAATATATGAAAATAGTGTAGGAGATGAAATAAAATGAGGTCGTGACTTGATGAGAATGATTTTCTGCGTCATTTGCCTCACTTCCTATTTTGCCGATTTCGGCCCTTGAACGTCATCGGTCATCGTCAGGGAAATGAGGACTGTGGTCAATTTCAAATTCAATTCTGGGGTTAATCCGTGGATGCTTCAGTCTCAACTCTCAACGGAAATTTATCCATATGCTCATCATATTTGTTTTTCCAATGCAATAACTAATGTATTTTGAAATTTTATCCAGAATTTTTATTTTTGATTCATCCTTGTGATGCAGACTTTTCGTTTTCCTTATTGCGGTAAAATTGATGAAGAAATGCTGCATCTGCATCGTACCTATGTACTTGTTTTTGCAATTCTAAAGGGAAGTGTGATAATGAGACATTGTAAATTATTGCGAATGTGAATACTAATATACTATATGTATGAGCAATGAGCAATGAACATATGAAGCCTGATGAATTACATCTTTTGACCGCATGAAATTTGAACATTTCAACAGAAATGCAAAAAGGGCAAAACTTTTCCGGAGAAAGAACTGCAGAGCCCTATACACACACAGTTAAAGTATGTACAATGTACATATATGTACACATTTGTATGGAGAATAATAATGCCGAGTCTGCACCAACGCTGCGGAATATTGTTGTGCAATAAATTCTGTCCTACAACATTTTTCCTTCCCCTTCAAACAAATATCCTGGTTTATGAGTTCTGTACTCTACACTCTACACCTACCAAAGGGGCGACTACAACTACATACACACATTTTATAGAACTAGTATACATATCGTTAGCAGTAACGGGCGTGTATAATGTATATAATTGCACCAATTAAACCCCGAATCGCAAATTTGACAAATTCAGCTGGTACAAGATCTATAGAGCAAAAGCCAACAACTGTATGTATTGTGTAGTTAGTCAGATGTAAAAAAACAGTTTTCCTGGTATTTAAGCTGTGGGTAATACTTTGAAAAGGTGACCAAAAGTGTGCGAACAATAATTATTATGCAATAATTTCACCGGAAATTCGATTACATGATGCTTTCTATACTCTTTGTACGAAAATTGTATTATCATTTGCTGTCTCTGGTCTCAAAATGTGTCAAAATTTACCGCACAACTATAACGCAAACTATGCCCACACTTCCCTTCAACTTGAGGAATCGAATCTTAATCAAGTTGACCCAAAGTTTTTATTCTTGCACTATTTTTCCTGTGAAACCAGGCCAAAACAACTTTAAAATGTTGCTACATAACACGTTCATCTTTAATTTAATTGATGCACTTTTATTTTTCACATTTTAATTGCTCGGAATTTAGTTTGGGCAATTAGCAATTAGGCCATGGGAAGGATATGGCCATCCTGTTAGAATTTCATTTATAAATGATTTAAATGATGCGGCTGTTTCTTTGACTAGCTATGTACTATGTACATACATGCATATGCATTTAGTTGCTCTTCTATATCAATTCTGCTCCGTTTTGCCTCCTTTTTGTAGAATGTAAAAGAGATGACAATACAATTTAAAGTGGGCAAACTCAAGTTTTTGCCTTTTGATTTTACATTTGCTCCATTTATCTTAATTGCTGCCCAAGGCTGTCCCTGCCATTAAATTAAAGTCCAAGTCAAACACAAATACAAACACAAATATATACATACAAATGCTAATATACCCGTAGAAAGTTCTCTGTAAATTTTATGTGGGTTTTGATGGCTTTGAAGTTTTTTCTGATTTATTTGCTCGTCATCTGATACAATCTGGACTCATTCGCCTCTCTCTCTCTCTCTCTCTCTCGCATTTTCTCTCTGCGTTTTACACAAAAAAACCACACATAGAACATGCCGTCATTTGTGTAAAATGGTGGAAATGTGTGTAAATAGTAAATACAAATACATACATACATACAAACAGCCTGTGTAAATTTTAGCGGGTACCCACTTAATTATAGACCCGTTATATAATGACTGTAGTTAATTAGCTTAATGAACATATAGTATTGTACATATAGTTATACAAATTGTAAAAGGAAGGATATTGAGTTGATGAATTTGTTTTTTCCCTGTGTATGTATGTGTAAATATGAATGCAGCGATGATGGATGATCCAGACCTGCTCGGTCCGCACCCCGTCCCGTCCACCTACAGACCTTTCCTCGACGAATTATGCGAAAAGACCAAATTCACAAAGAGCGAGATCCGATTCCTATACCGCGGATTTAAACAGGTACCCAAATAAATAACTAAAGTTTCAAACTATAATATGTACCTATGTAACTGTAGTTAAAGAATGTCATACAAAATAGTTAAGGAATGTGATAAACAATAACTTTTGGTGCCTCTTCTACTAGCTTTGTTGTATTCTTAGTTTCTTGCATATTATGCGCATTTCATGTAAAATCTGCAAAGGCTGGTTGTGCTGCTTGTCCTTTGTTTTTGCACATTATGTATGCATAATATTTTGCATATTGCAAATAATATGTTTTGCATCTTCAGCTGTTCGCTCCTGTGGCCTCTTAAATCTTGTATTTGTATTTTGCAGAATGTATCGGTGCATGCATTGATTATAAATATCAAGCCATCTATATTTATTTACCTTTCCTTCCGATTTCCCCTGCAGTTGTATTACTTACTTATTACTTGAAGTACATAGTTGCAACAACCGAAATGCTTTTCTTAGATCAACTTCCGTTTCCATTTCCCTGTATTTCTTCTACTCTCTATTCCATTGAGTGTAACTTTGTATAATATACAAACCCAGTTTGCCATTCATTTTCAAAGAGTTTCAAAGCAACTGAAGGTAGAAGAAGGATGCTGGTTGTATTTATGTGTTATTTGTAATGGAGGAACGGCACTTGTGTATCATTTATTTGCGTGCCAAAATCCACTAATACTAAATACTAAAGCATGTCGTCGTACGTCGTACGTACACACACTTTGGAATATATAGCGGAGGTCACAACATACCGCTGTGCCAATTAATGCAGACTTTTTGCTCCTCTTCTCTCTCTTGCCGCAGCTCTTCGTTCTCGTCCTTGCCCTCACCTTCTCCTGGGATTCCCGCTGATGCTCTGGCAGTGAAAGAAGTCATATAACACGTATATATTATGCAGTTAAAATGTAATCTGTGTGGATTCCTTTTCTTCTTTCCGCTTTGTTTCTCTTCGCCTTTCTGTAATTCTAAAACATCATGCCACAAAGGACAAACTACCACCTACCTGTGTCAATGCAACATACCTGTAATACACTGTAATACTTACATAATATTATGTAATATGTATATATGTACTACACTAATAATGCGGTTTTATGGGCCTTGTAATTCCAGTAGACAAACCACCACCACCACCACACTGAACTACTTAATGCTACATTTGGAACCATCTAAAGGGTAGATTGTAGATTGTGTAATGTGCATAATGTATTATAGGGCATAGTGCACACAGTATCCAATTTGAACATAGTATAAAAGTGTATTTGTTATTTGTGTTTACTTAAGCTTGGTTCCTTTTATTTCTTGAGGATGACTTAATTAAGCCGGGTTTTGATGTTTTGATATTGTATTTTGTGGGCACGCTAAAAGGATTTGAATTGACTGTTTTTGGCTAATATGCGTCGATTTTCACCAGTGGTAATACACAATATACACATACATACAGTTGTGTAACAGTAAAAAAAGTAGAAATAATATTGGGAAGATGGGCAACTGACCGAAAGATTGTTAATATATTATATATTATGTATTTATATTAATGTATGCAGAGAGATTATACAATGAGCAATTTACTTTCTCTCCTTTCTATACTTACTGCCAACCAATAGCAACACTAAATGAACCGAGATAGACAGGAGAGAAGTCACAAGGACAAAGAAGAGAACAAAATGAGACGATTTTGAAGAACGTCATCATTAGTGCTTATTGACTTTTGCCCTGTTCCCTGGAACCTAACTAAATAAACTGAATATTCTCGTAACTCTGAACTGCATGATTAAAACCCTTGTATGCATATATAGATATTCAATTCATAATACATAATGGACGTGTATTAATAGTGCATTATCCGCCAGTTATTTAAGTGAGTAAAATCATATAATACATAATATATGTAAAATGTGTAACTATGCATATGTGTCTTCCACATTGGACCGAGAACCGAACCGAAATCCAGATGGTAGACAGAATTTAAGCTTAATCTTTACATTCCTTATGTATAATTATACATATACATATGTATGTAAGCATCATGTACTATTAATGTTACATGTCTAGATTCTAGGTATAGATAAAGGAGTCAGGGCGCAGTTTGTTGAAGATGATGCTGTGCACACACTGCACATAATGACTTATTGATTCCTCATAAAATTGCAAATTGTCAGGCCAAATATTGACAATTGACATGATGTTCCTCCACTTTACGTAACTTTTCCTTGATGATCTATTATTTGTTGATATGTACGTAAATATATGCATCTACTTGGCATTTGACATTATTAAAAAGTAATTTCTTCACAGATAAAGAGATGAGTTATATATGTAGTATGTACATACAATGTATTATGTACAATGTACATGCTATGTTTGCTTGTAACATAATAAACGAACTTGATGATTCAATTATATTATACAACTTTCTTTTTCTATCTAGGCACTGGGACGATATGCTGCATGAATTATGAATGTATGCAGTATACCTTTATGACATAACGTTCTAATTTATTATTGTATTTTAATATAACATACTTATTTACTTAAGTTACATAATAAGTTACGTGTAGGTATTTGTTGTAACATTATTTATTCGGACTCCAATCTTGAGGCGCAAAGGTCGTGTAGTTTACACGGTTTAAAACGCTTTTTAAAAACAGATTTATCTATAAAACAAAAAGGGAATTTTAAACTGCAAAAATCTATACATATAAAATCAGTAACTATGCAATAAGTGGGTTGGCTTCAATGTGAGCAACGAAGCTCAAAGAAACATGTTGTTTTTAAAATTTTTGTGCAAATGATTATTTTATTTCATTACACACATAATCATACAATCATAACATTAAATTTTTATAAAATAATTTGTTCGTTTAACTTCAGTATTTAGGGCTAAATATCTCGAGCTAAACATGTATCTCATTACTAAATCTTGGAGCAGCACTTTATGGATATTTGTTTTTCCAGCATTAGTATTTCATTAGCAATGAGAAAAGTGAAAAACTTGCGTTGTGTAAAAGAATAGTACATACATACATGATACATAAGACATAAACTATAATTATTATAATATATAAGACATACATTCTCTCATAGAGCAACGACAAAACACGACACGTACAAACAATAATTCGGGACGGATAAACTTCCCTCCTGATTTTACATTTTTAATAGTATGTATAATGTATAATATGGCTTTACGAGTACATTGGTGTTCTGATATCATAGAGATACCTTATTATCATAATATTAGATACCTTATTAATATATATGTATACGGTATACGATGTGCCTATCGCGATCATATCAACTAGAATTAGTCACTAGTGCATCACCATCAAACTTAACGCTTTCAATTTTATGAAAGATACATCATATTATATTTCTTACTCTACATAGATATTTTATATATTGCATTGTAGTAACGCAGTCAAAATTTACATTTACAAAACAGTTTAAATGCCAAGTTTTAAAAGCTGACAAAACTAGTCATACAATATTATTATGACATATTATTGTACTTTGTACAGTAGTACCTAGATTTTTATAAAATCTTCAATTGATTTTATAGTTTATAGAAAAATAATAACGAGGAATACATGTGTTTGTACGCTATATCATTATATCAAATCCAAACCTCTGACTATATCTAAACTATAAATGCTTAAAAATGCTAAATGCAAACAAAATAAACTTTTTAGCCTGCACGTGGAATGCAGAAAATTAAGGTAGGCGGTCAAAATTAGATAAATATTATATTATATTATAAATATATTAAGTAAAAGAAATTATGGTAGTTTGTTCAGAAAGTACATCGTACATAAATATATATTATATACACATACATTTTACAAATGATTACGTTTAATCAAGTATTATGCAAAAGTTCACTCATATGGTAGTTTCTTGAGCGTTATAAATTTTAATTAAATTGTATGAAACTTTTAAATTGGGTTTAATTAGCAACAGTATCAAACTCTCGAACACCCC
>JAQIVE010004093.1:0-15225 GCA_034698285.1 Sminthurinus bimaculatus | reverse complement strand
ATATATAATATCATCATGCTTTGCCCCATTCTTTTAAAGTGCCGCACACTTTTCTTCTCGTCTCGTCTCAGCCTCAGCCTATCTCTATCTCTCCTCCCTCAGCATTTAAACATTACAATTAATGTTTTGGTTTGGTTTTTTGGGTGCGTGCACACTTTTGTTTTGGGTCCATCGTCCATCGTCGTCCGTGAAAATGACCAAATTTGGACTTTTGAGAAAGAATCTTACTTACTTACATTCATACTTCATAATATACTTCATACATAATAAAGAGAATAGAAACGCAGCCTCTCTCTCTACTTATTACTTATTACTTATGCTTAACTTACATACAGCATTCTTCATCTTTATACTTAGTTGTATATGTAAGTAAATTTAGTAAGTATAAAGTATAGTCATCAGTTTGACTGCATAAAAGTATTAATGGTCTTATAACCACTATTAAGACGGCACTATGACGACGACGACTGCAAAAGCGAGAGCCCCATCAGAATCAGAAAAGATCAAGATGAGAGTAGAGGACAAGCCTGTATTTTCTAGAATAATATATATTATAATATATTATATGATGCAGAACATTCGAGCAGTTTGCTCAAACATATTATTATTAAAATTTTACTTATAGCTTATAGTGTAAGTATAATGTATAATATAATATATTGAAGCTCAACCTCCGCTTGGTCATAAATACGTATATAAACATGTAATAATAATAATCAGGATGATGACGATGAAAAAGGTAAACATACCTTAAGGCATTTTCCATATGTACCAAGAATATAATATAATAATAATAAGTAGATAGATAGAATCTCTGCACTCTGTGCACCATTTTTTCCTCGTTCGTCCTGCACACACACTATAAAATATTTATTTATTTATTTGCGTGGGCCTTCAAACTTCAAATCTGACAGAATAACTTTTGAGCACACTGCAATCTGCAATGGACGGTACAAATATAGATATCATATCATCATGATGTGTGTTTATGCACTAGAATTAAATGTATGGAAATGTCATTCAGAAACTTCTTTGCAAAATTCTGCATTGAGGAGCCGGCAAAGATTTGCAATTTGCAATTTAACAAACACATTGCCAAAATAAAATCCACATTGCCTCATAATATGTATATGTATGTTGTCTTTGCTATACTTGTCAAGAATATTATAGATGACATGATGTGATTTGTATTATATTATATTATATTAATTGAACATTGAATTGACCCCTGGACTGACCGTACACAATCAGTCGACCACAGGCTGACTTATTCTTTTGAGCCATTTCGACGCCGCTCAATACACACAAAATCCATCAGTGGTCTATATTATACAGTATACTTGTAGAATGCTGCTCAAGCTTGCTGCCTATTTTGTAGGTGTCCACAGCTCACAGCTAAATTGGTACATTGTAATCAATAATCAATAATTTATTAATCAAAATCAGGCGAATATCGCAATAATCAATAATGATTAACCATCTTTTGGAGTTGGAGCAGTAAAAATAAAAAGTATCAATACACAATATATAATATATTATGACACAGTTGATTAATATTGATCAAAAAGGTTTGCCAATCTCAAATCTCAACAATTGAAAAAGGGAAAAGGGAAATTAAAGCATTTTTTTCTTCACGAATAACGATACAGAGCAATTAATTAAATTAATTTAGGTACCGTAATAAGAACTTAGCATATTAAATGCTATGCAGTCTCTAAAGGCCTACAATCCAAACCCATCGAAATTTATTGTCAATTGTTCACCTTTTTGGTGCACGGTGCACGGTGACTTTTTCTTGACCATTGTTCCCAGCTTTTCGTCATTGTTGGTTTTTCGCATTATTTTTTGGGTCGCTTTCGTCAGGTCAGTTGTCCATCGTCCGTTGTTCGTTGAAGTGTCCGTAATAACATAAAAAAATTTAGCAGCTTCATGTTTATCATGGTGGATATAAACAGTAAACATGAAAATCAGACTGCTAATTGTTGCCGGCTGCTGTCAACTAAATATGTCAACTGTACATCCATTATTCATTTCATTATACGGTATTGTACTGAAAAATAATTCCCTATACATAAATACTCATAGCAAAAGCACCAGCTTAAAGGGTCGACTGAGCACGAATGCACTAATAAACACTCGAGGAAAGGAATCGTCGCCAATTTCTATTCAAATTTCGATCTTCTGACAATGAGCTCACATCATCTTTAAGTAAATATCTGTAGATATTCTGTATATTTATTATTTATGCTGCTCTCTCTATAATGTGTGTGTGTAAGGCTGCTATTTTACAACCATAATACAATATAGAACGCATGTATAATGTGTGTAATGTGTATGTAAAATACTACAAAAGTTGGTACAATGTACAATGGACAACTTTTGCTATTGAGATTGAGTGAGCTCTTCGAAGCTGCCTTGTCGTTGTTTCTTTTGCCTTGTGGGTTGTTGTTGTAGAATAGATTGTTGTTGTGGAGCCGTGGCCGTCTTTCATGTGTGTGTATTATTTTACAATATTTTCATCTCCATAACCGGCCATCGCCATCGCGTCGTCGTCGTCGTCGTCTTCGTCATCCTCGCATAGTCGTCGTCACCGTGTAATCAGCTAATTTGGATTGGGATTTGGACTGGGGTCTCTTGCTCTGTGCCTTTTTCCATACATTATATTATTATTATTATACCTTACTTTTACATTGTACGCACACATGTTCTTCTTCACTACCTTTTTAAGCTCGTCAACATCAACTGCACTTTGTTCCCTTCGTATTATTATTATTCTTCTTTTTCTGTCCTCGTCGTTGTTCGTTGATCATCGTTGTTCATTTTCGTTCTTTGAGCATTGAGCAGTGCAACAGATGATATTAGTGAATGTAAGTTGTCTAGTGGTCGACCGTGCAATTTGGGCCAGTATTATTGTATTGTATTGTATTTAAAATACCAACTTGTTTTATTTATGCCATAAATTTTGCCGAGTTCCTTTGTCCTCTGGTTCTGTACTCTGTACTCTGTATTTTGTACTGTGTACTGTGTACTCTGTACTTTCTTGTGCTGTGTTTGGTGTTGTGATTCGTTGTGACATTGTAATTTTTAACAAGGTTTTCACTCGTGCAAAAAATATAATAAAGGTGAGCGGGAGGAAACTAAACTAAAATCCGGGTAGGCCGAGGCCGAAAAGGCAAGGCAAAAAACGAAAACCAGCCCGACGCATTTTTTGAGTAAGTGTAAGCAGTGTTTGACTATTATTTAGTTTTTGATTCCAATTTTTTTCTGCAGGGTTTTGAGATTTGAAACGAGTCTTTGCTTCGATATTTTGTTTTGACGGGTGTCTGCGTGTATGTGTTATGTGTGGTCGGACAGTATTTAACTTCCGCCTTGTTTTTTTGATATATTCGTGTTCTTGCTCTAGTTTTCGGGGTTGTGTTGAGGATTGAGGAATGAGGCGGAGAATATTAAAAGAGTCGGTTCGATATACAATATACATCATACATACACATATAATTTCATTGAGGATGGATTGGGATTCTCCTTGAATTTTGGGGTGAGAAAAGACAGAAAAATTGTGGATTTGATGCTCAACCTCAAAGTATGGTGCAAATTGACCCTTTTCTCGAGTAGACGTTTAGCTGGTGCAGTGACAAGTGCTGATATGTGTATAAAATTTTGAAAGGGGTATAATTATAAAGATAAATATGGAGATGGATAATACAATAATGTAGAAATACATAATATGAATGAAAAAAATGGTACTTTCGTTTAAGATTTGGGTTGAGGATTTTGAGACAGATCGTGAGCATAATCGTCACCAACAAGTATTAGGGAAACATTGGAAATCGGCAATTGGCACAAGAGCCAACAAATATTATTGCTTACATTTTACATTTTATCACACACAACACACAGGGACACGAGAGAAGAGAGAAGCGTGTCAACTTGTGTGGGAATTACTGTAGGTATTATTATTATTATTAGGAACTTTGCCTCGTGTAGATTGTGAATTCACACACACTTTTAGTAGTTTTAGTACAATCACATTTTTTTACACTTGCACTTTTGCATTTGAACTTAAGGGAGCGCGCAAAAAAAATTGCACGTCTCTGTCTCAGTGTCTCAAAACAAGTAAGTCCCAAGTTATGTATTTTCCTGAAATTTTCGGCCACACATCCTGTCTAAATTTTGCTCTAGTACACTTTGCACCATTTTGACGCCACTCGTCACATTCTTTCGAATGTCGGGAGTCCGCAGATATCGTAGTATGTGTTTTGATTTCCTCGTGCACACTCAACGCATGCATAACAGCAACTGTCATGAGTCATGAGTGGCGTCGAATCACTTCAAAGAGTACAAAAAGCGACATTCAAGATTTAAGCGAGATGAAACTGAGAAAAAAAATACAATTTCTTTCGGATTTCACAAAGTTAGTCCTATGAAAAAGTGTGAAAAAGGTACCTAGCAAAATTCAAATCAAAAGTTGCCAAGTTTTGTTAAAGTAGCTCGAAGCTCAAAACGCCTTCCTTCCTTTTTGCAAAAATGCGTCAAAGTTTGTAAATATTTTCTGTAAAAAATACTGAATAATCACCAATCACAACGTCAGAAATCACCCAAAGTTCTGGTTCAAAGTACATACAAAAAATGGATCCAGGCAGATGACAGATCGTGAATATACTTTTAAAGCTTGATTAATGCTTCTTGTTTCTCTAAAAGTGGAGTCGAAACACGGCCAAAATTAACAAATCGCTATAAACACGTAGATGCTTTTTATGTATGTACATTATAAAAGTAATCTATAATTTAAGCGCACATACATAAAGAGTAAAGAGTACAGGCCATAATTTATCTGAATTACGATATCCCAATGCAAAAAATAGTGCAAAAAACAAAAAACTAAGGCTGTTAGTCATTCAAACGATTTCAATCTGTCCAGCGTCGTTTTTTGCCCCCTACAAAAAATTGACTTCATGGCTGCTTGCAGCTCATCGCAGCTCACTATATTTTTTTATACCTAATACATAATATCATAAGTCATGAGTCAAATTACAAACTTCAACTCTGACTCTATTAATCTATTTAAAATTTACACGGCCATTATCTCTGATCTTTGGGCTGATCTTTTCTCTTATAATCTCCATCAGATTTAACATTTGGGGTGGTGTGGTCAATTTTTCGTGGAATCTTTCTCCATGAAAAAGTAGCAAAATGCCATGCGATAAATCAGCTAATACAAATTACTAGTAAAATATTGTTGGAATCTACGCCTAAAAATCTGAAACAAAAGCCAAGCCAAAAACCAAGAGCACCTGACACATTATTATTAAAGATTAAAGATCCATAAAAATTACCATTTTATCCATTTATTATTGCGTGGTCCTATGTCAATATTAAATACTTTATGTATGTGTGCTTTCTATTCACTATACTCACCCTTTGGTGATTAATTGCACTTTGCAGGATAAAAAAAGCCCGCAAAAAACATACTAATACGATTCTCTCTCCCTTTTGTATTACAGATTCGTTGGAGTTCAACAGGACGCACATTAGAAACAGAGAGTCAGACAGAAAAGGCGACACTCTAATATACGAAATTTGTGGAGGAAGAACAAGAAGAAGAAGCCAAAGCTAAAGCACCGACATCAGCAGCAGCATCAGAAAGTAAAGACGACTCACTCATTCTCATACTATACTATACAAAAAAAAAGTTGTTTCTTTAAAGGTCAATTGTACATAAAGTTAAACGTGTCTAAATCTGGTCATCTTTGAATCTTTGCAGATTGCAGAGCTGAGCAGAGAGAAGAAGAGACACCTACGCAAAAAAACGTGCAGAACCATCCATCCAATCAACCTTCACACCATACAAATATTATCATACAGATTAAGATAGCCAGAAAAAAAAACATTATTGCACTCCAAGACAAAGGCAAAGACTCGCAGAAAAATGTTCGCTGCAGACCACATGAAGCGAAACAACGCGTGGGACGAATTCCACAACCATAACCAAAACCACCCTCATCACAACCACAACCACAGCCATGTTCATCCCCCGTACAATGGGGGTGGTGGTCACCAATCCGATTCGGGAGCTCATCTCATCCCCATCCACGTGATGGACCCCAGTGCTCAATACACGCGGAAATACAAAAATCTCCACCATTTTCCCAACCCCAGTGCGGACCACAGCATGAGTGGGCGAAGCTACAGCCCGCCCATGATGGACCTCCCCATGGGCGGAATGGGCATGGGCATGGATATGGACATGGAAAGCCCAAATTTTAACCCCGGGGGCTTCCCGCCCTCTATGACCTCAACGGACTACGACTACGATTACCCGGGAAAATCGCAACAGATCCACAAGATTGAAATTCCCTCGTGCTTTCGACAGGCAGAGGAAACACAGGAAAATGGCGCCAAAGGAGGAGGGGCGCCAAATTCAAATTCAAATGGAACCAAAATAAATGGGGGGCCTCCGCCCCCTATCGATATTCACGGGGGGTCGTGCCCTCAAGCTCAGGCTCTTTATAACAATTTTATGGAGCAGCAGCAGAATCAACAGCAGCAGCAAAGTCCAAATCCGAATTCCAGCTCGAGTAATACAACCCCGTTGAACAGTCCCGGGTTTAATTCGGGGATTCGACACATCCCCATTTTTTTCGAGGGCAAGGTCAAGAATGGGGTCAACCAGAATAATAATAATAATAGCAGTAGTCAAAATAATAATGTTAATAATAATAATCAAAGTTCCTCACAAAGTAAAAATAATAGTATTAATAACAATAATAATGCAAAGGAACAACTAAAATCTGCGCCGATTCCCCTCCCGCCGCCCGCGTCAATTCCAATTCCTGTTCGATCAGGAAAAAGTCCAGAGGAACGGAAATTTTCATATTCAACTTCACCACCCCGAAGTCCCGCCGAAGATGGGGTCAAACCGCCACCCCGACAGAAAAATTGTGTCAATAATAATAATAATAATAATGCTAATAATAATAATAATAATAATAATAGTGACGAGTCTGCTCAACCCCCATTAAAAAAACCCACCCCAACTCCTCAGACTACAACAGTCCCTAATCAAAGTAATAATAATAATAATACTTCCGCCGAAATACCGATTCCGATTCCAGTAGTAAAAGGTCAAAGTTCAAATAATAGTAGTGGCTCTAGTTCCCCCGTAAAAACACCATTAGAACGAGTTCAACTAATTTCGGAGGATGTTCGAAAGCTGGAAAAAGATGTCCAGGAATTCCAGGGAAATAGCAAGACTAAGGAGTATCTATACTTGGACGAGATGCTCACGAGGAATTTGCTGCGGCTGGACGACATTTGTGTTGAGGGTCAAATCGAGGTCAGGATGGCCCGCAAGGAGTGCATTAATCTAGTAAACAACTGTATTCAGAAACTGGAGGCTAAACTGGAGAAAAATGATAGCAACAATAATAATAATAGTAGTGGTGGTTCGACGGGCCGAGAACTTGTTCCAGTAGATCAGAACCAGATTGTCAAAATTCCAGGGGGGGATAAGAGTAAAAATAATGGTAGTCTTAGCAGTAGTTGTAAAGGTGGAACACCTTTTTTCCATCGGAGTGAAGTTAATTTGGTGGTTAATGGTGAAAATTAGATTAAAAACGACAATTATTACAAGTTATAAGTAAGTATTTTAAAATGATAGTGCATTTTATATTATAGCGTAAAAAGAACCTCGTTTCAACTAAAATTGTGTATTTCTGCAACTCTTTTAACTGTAATTAAGATTTTAAAAGTTTCAGGCTAAACTATAATTTTACTTTTAATTAGAAAAAAACATAATTTTACAGCTTTTACTACATTTTAGGTGTATATTATAAGTATTTTACCATCTATGATAAAAAGATAATAATATTATATTATGTAAATACTTTAGTTTATATTAAGCGTGTGTAATAAGTATTGTATTAAGTAAATTGTATGTCTTATTAGCTAGGAAGACTAATTTTTAGTTTTAATGTTGTTGTAGCGCTTAAAAATTTGCACCTTTTCTGTTTTCATACTAGATTAAATTAAAAAGTAAAAAATATTAAACAAGTGTTAAGTATTAATAAGTATAGTTATGATTTATGATAGTAAAGTGTGACTTGAAAATGTTTGTAAAATTGGAAGAATGAGATTAATTGTCAATTGTCATTAAGTATGAACATGAGGAACTTTAACTTTAATCATAGAATTAAAAAAAAGATCTTTTGATGGTTTATTTTAACTGTACACATAGGCCTCCAGCCATCTTACTATGAATAAAAGTAAGCTTATTTACCCTGTTAAGACCTTTAAAATGTTGATGAGCGGCGTCGGAGTTTTACTACGACCTTTTAATGAAAAAGCATTTTTTCCTTGCATTTTTAAACGGCATTTTTACTACTTTGAAAAACGGCGATCATAATTTAACTTGTTTATTTTGTATTTATTTTATCAATTTTTTCAAAAATAGGTATTCACTAAATTCTTATTGTCATCTATCATCTAGTCTACGCAGGATTATGATACAAAGCAAAAAAATCATAAAACATAAAAAATAAATACTACAAAATAGTATTTTTCTTGACTCATAGTTATATTACGTAAAAACGAGAAGACATCCTTGGAAAAATATGCATAATATTTTAAAAATACTTACGATTATTAGTAAAAAACATTGTCATTGTCTTGAAAAAGCTAATAGCCCGGGAAAATTTTAAAAATCTTGTCACATTATTCTAGGTCCAAGCAGGAACGGGCATGCTGTACATAATATTTTGCCAGGGGATTTTCGACATGGCGTGCCAATCAATATTATTATTTTTCTGCTCCGAATTCTCCAGCCAATAGTACTTTACGTTTGGCGTCGCCATCTCCGCCCAAACCTACACAATACAATACAATAGACAAACAACAACAATAGAAAATATAGTAATCCTTGATTTTTTTGAATCTATTTAAATTTTGATGAGTTAATTGACAAAGTAGCATTTTTTTTCGTTCTTTTTCAAAAATTGCTTACAATTCGACTGTGCTTGACATATTCCTCCTCCAGACGATTCCCCTGCAGCTTTGCAATTTCCGTGGCCTGGACAAGCTTTCGATTCGTCTCCTTTTTCCGGTCCAGGATTTTGTAGTAATAGGCGACTAAATGGTGGTACCTACAATTTCATACGTAATTACACATTATTTTTATTATTTGACCTTTGACAAAGGTCAAAGGTCAAGGAGCAAAAAAAAGATTTTAATTATAGTTTTTGACAATATTTAACCGTGCCTGGCTTGATAAATAGGGAGGATGACAATATCCTTCTTGAGTTCCTTCATCAGCTGTTTGGCCCGGTTCCTGTCATTGGCAAAGAGTTGATATCGCTTCTTAGTTTGATGGTAGTTGGCCGAGATGAGATAACACTGCAGGAGCTTCAACGTGCCACCCACGCTCCGGACGGACACGCCGGGCGGACGATGCTGCTCAGCCTACGACAATATTATAGATTATAGAGATCAATTGAACAAGTGCGAAAAAATTGGGCGATTTAAATATTATGCAAATAAAGCGCGTGTAAAAAATTGTAGGCATTTAAGAGTTGAGATACAAGTTCAAATGATGCATCCAAAAAATATTATTATGTAATCGTATTGACAATTATTGCAGATTTTGGGTGGTCTGCTCGTACCTTTACATGAATGGGAAATGGAAATACAAGAGAATGACACTTGTGCGGCAAAAAAATAATATACAAACAATATTATACCTACCAAAGCAAGGTGTACTAAAGTATAAAATTTTTTTTCACCCGGTTTCTCCACAGTTTGGCCTCGTCCCACTTTGAGAAGCGACTGTACCTGCACAGAAAAGCAAACAAAAGGTTGGAAAACAGAATTTTGTTTGTAAGTTTTAATTTTTTGGACAGAGAGTGAAATTTATTTTTGGGCTTTTGAAATATGTACCAGAGAGCAAGAGAAGATTCAAAGCTGTATTGGATCTCAAACTCGCGGAAGAGAGCCACGTCTTCGGTCCAGTCCCTTCCCGTGACAAACTGTTCACAACTAGAATTTAAAAATAGGGGGGAAATGAGAGTGTGAATTCGAATTCTTGGATTCCCGGTTGAGACATATTTAAAATTTAAAACACATTTGAAAAAAGCGAGAAAACTGGCGGTAATTATCAAAGTTTCCGGTTTTTGTTCAAGTTTTTAAAGATTTTACATGTGTTTTTACATTAATATGAAAGATGAATAAATGGAACAATAATTTACATAGAAATAATGGATTACTAGTAAAACGACTCGATGGGACAGCACAGTTCAAGGATGAGTTCCATGCTCAAGTGGAAATAGGTGGCTGTACCGGACCAATTGTCTTGAGCCTGCGAGGTATACCTAAGTATGTGCAGGCAAAAAATTAAATGCTTTGCATAAAAATCCAATAAATTAGACCAAATTTTGACATTTTCGATAAAAAACGAACACTTTTGGACAAATTCGAATACTTTCCACCAAATTCGAATAATTTTGATCAAAATCGAACCCTTTCGACCAAATTTGAATATTCCTGATCAAATTTGACCCCTTTCGACAAAATTCGAATAATTCCAATCAAAATCGACCCCTTTCGACAAAATTCGAATAATTACGATTAAACTTGACCTCTTTCGACCAAATTCGAATATTTCTGATCAAAATCGACCCCTTTCGACAAAATTCGAATATTACTGATCAAAACCGAACCCTTTCGACCCAATTCCAATATTCCTGATCAAAATTGACCTCTTTCGACCAAATTCGAATATTTCTGATCAAAACCGAACCCTTTCGACCCAATTCCAATATTCCTGATCAAAATCGAACCCTTTCGACCCAATTCCAATATTCCTGATCAAAATCAAACCCTTTCGACCAAATTCGAATGTTTCCGATCAAAATCGAACACTTTCGACCGAATTCGAATTCCTTTGATCAAAAAATTTGAAACCGTACCAGAGGTTGTGCATAGCCTCCATGGCCTCGGTGATCCTGAGGGTGAACATGAGGGACATGATCAATACCGGGTACAGATGGATGGTCAGAGTCTCGTCGTGCAGCACTTTGGCTATCCGAAGCGATATGTATGCCGCTTCAATTGCTGAATTTTTACATATAAACAGTATTATTTCTCAAATTTTTTTCCGTTGAACTTTCCAACGTTTGAATTTGAATGATATGGATAGTCTCAAGTCGTGGTATACATAAGTATTTCAAGATGGAGTACGAACAGGTGATGAGTTCTCCTCGAATGCACCGGACTGATGCGAGGGTAAGGAACAGATTTGCCGAGGTGAACAGACCCAGCGGATCTGTAAAGGGTAAAAACAGAGTCAAGCATCAAAAACAAAATCAACAAGAAAAAATGGCTAAAACTTTAGTTTTTTCCAAATCCATTGAGCGGGAAAGTTTAAAATGTTGAAAAAACGAGGAATTTGTAAGATATAGCACTAAAAAACATTTTTGAACTTTGTGGCGGGAGAAAGAGAAAAATATTACCAACTTGTTCTTCCGATCCAAAGTTTTGACGTATCAGGTTCAATGACTTGCGTTCGTAGAATTTGGCTGAAAAATAAAAGTAGATGATTGGAAAAAAACAGAAAACAATACGGATTTTCGAAAAAGTACCCGAAATTTTTGAAAAATCTTTATTTTTTACCCTTTTCATGCTTCGCCGTGTGAGTCATCATGTCCATCATGTTGCAGTAAGCGGGGATTTCTTCCTGAAATTTTTACAACATTGATCCTTTAAATATTTGGCAGTAATCAGTGTTGTAAAATTTTCAGCACGACAAAATTTGAACGATTTTGACACAAAGTTGAATTCAAAAAAGGTGAATTTGGCGGGAATTTTAAATTTAAATTTAAAATTAAGCTTCTGTTACATGCATATGGCCGCCCAGCTCCTCGGCCACGGCCGTCTGTATCAAGGACACCAAAAGGGCCATGCTGACCTTGTTTTCGGATCGGTATAACTTTTGTAGGTAGGACAAACACCGAATTTTCATGGCAAACATGGCCGCCCTACGTTTGAATTTTTTTTTGAACTTTTTTTGAAAAACAAAATTTTTGCGTTTTATTTTGTATGGATATGAATTTTTTTTTAAAAAAACGTACTTTTTGTCCCCCTTTTTAAATTTGGTGGGTCTCCGACAGCAGGCCGGCGCGTGATATTTTTGCCATAGAGAGTAGTTGTGAACTCGAATCGCCATTCTTATCTTGCGGTGATTGTCATCGTTTGGAAGACTCGTGTTCAACAGCTTCAGGGTGCTTTTCTCATTTTAGAAAATTCGAAATTTGAAATCAAATTTTGATAATAAACTTTTTTTTAAATGGAAATGGGGCAATAATTTTTGCTCTTTTGATTTATTTTGGTGGTTTTTTCTGTTGAAGGAATAGATAGAAGGAACATATTTATTTTAACCCTTACTCAAGAAAACAAAGTTTGGCTTTGAGCATCGTTCCCCTCTCAAAGTAAGCAAGTCCGCTCAAAAATGCCATTTGGGTGTTGACCTCCTTTTGGACCAAAACTACCTGAAATCAAGGTCATAATAAAATTAATGGTAAACAAATGGGTATAGAGTATAGAACAAAAGAAAAAAGTAAGGGAGATATTCTGGAGTTTTAAATTTTGAGAAAAATGCTAAAGGAATGAGAACTTTGAAAATATGGCGCTAAATCTTACGTCATCGGGGTCACCGTCATCAGCCACGTAAGTCCCATTTTCGAATTTCTACAAAGAGTAACACGGTGAATTAATTAAAAACTCGTGAATTACTAAATGATCGTATATTTGTGGAAGCATGACAAAATAAATGTTACTTTTGAAAAGACTCATTATTTGATCGCACCGTGTTTTGCGCATTTTCAGGGAGAAACTGATTGTGAGATTTTTGGTAAAAGTTTACATTATTTGCCGAAAATCAGTCATTTTGTAGAACTATTGGACCAAAATTTGAATGGAACAAAATGTCAATGTTTTGTTAAAACATTGACTTTTTTTTACAAAAAACTCATTTCGATGAAGTATTGACATATTCGATCAAAAACGTTTCGTTTCGATGAAGCATTGACATTTTCGATCAAAATGGCTCGTTTCGACGAAACATTGAAATTTTCTATCAAAATGGCTCGTTTTAACGAAATATTGACTTTTTCGATCAAAATGCTTTGTTTCGACGAAAAATTGACATTTTCAACCAGAAAGTCTTGTTTCGACAAGTTATCGAAATTTTCGACCAAACTGGCACGTTTCGACGAAACATCGACATTGTCGCCCAAAAAAACTCATTTCGATGAAGCATTGACATTTTCGAGCAAAATGGTTTTGTTTCGACGAAAAATTGACATTTTCGATCAAAATGCTTTGTTTCGATGAAAAATTGTCGTTTTCGATCAAAATGACTTGTGTCGACGAATTATCGAAATTTTAGACCAAAATCAACTACCTAGAAGAATTATCGAAATTTTAGACCAAAATCAACTATTTAGAAGAATTATCGAAATTTTCTATCAAAAGTGCACTTTTTTGTTGTAATTTTTTTCTCGATCAAAAGTCAACTATTCGGAAAAATCAGAAGCCAATTTTCTTACTTGAACTACATCAGCGGCCTCGTCCAGATAATTCATCGCTTGTCCCGCGCTACCTGGAAAATAAAATTTGCGCCATTTTTCTTACAAATTTTCAAAAACCATTTTTAATTAGCTTTTGTGTTTATGCACATTTTCCATACCAAGAGCAAGGACAGACTCGGCAGCATCAAGAAGATAGTTGAGGCATTTTCCATACTTTTCCGCCATACGATAGTGCGCGATGAGCTCAATACAAATTCGGGCTTCGATCATCGCGCATTGACAGTCCCGCAAGTCGTACCTATCAAAATTCCGCGCAAATTTTGCACATTTTTTTCTTATGAAAACCTCTGCTCAAATTTCAATCGAAAACTTTGATTTGAAATTATGAAACTTTTTTAAAAAACGGACATGTCTGGAACACTATCTTCGACACTATCGGCATCTTCCCAGTAGTTGTCACTAGACGCCTGATTGCTCCCCCCGATGCCCCTGGCCAACACGGTTGTCCGCATATTGTCTGGGGCGCTGAACGACATTTTTCGACGACTCGGCTTCACCCCCGGTTTTTGACTCGACCGACTGTCCGTTTTCATGGACCGTTTTCTGGCTCTGGGCTTTGGCACCTTTTCCTGAGATTTATCCTTGCTCCCTTCCTCGGCATCCTTGTTTTTTTTGCTTTTCTTCTTGATCTTCTGCTCCGTCACTTCCTTAGTATTAGACAAGGACTGGTTCTGGTTTTGGCTCTGGTTTTCTGGGGAAGAAATAATGGCGGACGGATTCGAATTCGAAGTTGCCGGCGAGGGTTTCGCGGGTTCTGCATTTCGCGGCTTGGTGGCGTCTCCGTCCGCCGCCGTCGGTTTTGGATCCACATTTGTCCCCTTATCCGAAAATGTGACCCCGTCCCCTTTTTCGTTGATGATGGTGGAGGAGGTCATTTCATTGTCTATGGCGTCCTGAATATCCTCATCCACGTTGTTATTCCTCCTTTGACAGATGGAGCACCTGAAAATGACGGACTTTCGCCGCTGCTCGTACTCGTACAGACTTTTCATTATGTCCAGCTCGATGGACGCGATTTGACCCCCACCGGTGCTGCCTAGGCGTCGGAAAAAATACTGGTTTGTATTTTTCCGCCTTTTATCACCCATGTCAAATAACAAGGATAAAAATGAAAAATGTTCATTTGTACAATTTAAAATTTACCCAGGCTGAGACGCAACGTGCGGATTTGACTGGCGAGACTTCCTTTCCTGTATAAAGAGAGCAGGATTTAGCCTTTGACATTTTTTAAATGTAGAATTTTCGAAAATTTCAAGGACTTCAAGCCCAACGGTTGATTTCACGGGAATCGTCTTTTTTACAAAATTTCAAAAATCGTCTTTTTTACAAAATTTCTAAAATCGCCTTTTTTACAAAATTTCAAAATCGCCCTTTTTACAAAATTTCAAAAATCGCCTTTTTACAAAATTTCTAAAATCGCCTTTTTCACAAAATTGAACGTTTTTGAGAAGGAATAATGAAAAAATAAGTTCCTGGCATTTATTGACGTTTTTAGATTTTCCCCAAAATTTATATTTTGTTTTTGTTAAAAAATGCTTAACCCGAGACAATCCATCACAATTTATTTCAAAGAGTACACAGTCATCGTAGA
>JAQIVE010004092.1:0-15226 GCA_034698285.1 Sminthurinus bimaculatus | reverse complement strand
TTTCTTCCTAAAATATTTAAAAAATATTTGGCGCGAAAATTTGAAATAGTAAACTTGACTTCAAATGTTCAAAAAATCGCCATTTATTCATTTTTCATCCGATTGTAAGCACTTTTAGCATAGTAAATTTTTCAATTACCTCCTAGAATCGCTAACGCACATTAAAATTGGTTAAGGGGCTCCTGAAATATGATGGAAAACATAAATCATGTTTCACATTTCCTCCTGACCTTTGACCCCGTTGAGCACCATCTAAACGTTGACCGAAATGGTTCAAATTTTACAGGAATATACTTCACTAACGTGGGTAACTTTGAGGCCCCGAGCGATTGGATCCGACAACCTGGACCGATTTTGGGCCACCCTAATATATATACAGTAATCTTTGATTTCCTCCAAATATAAGTCTTCAATATTTTCTTTTGTTCTTCGCCACATGCCTGAGCAATATTATTTGGTGATTATTTATCGAGTCTCACTAACCAGCAAAGGGTTTTAGCTTTGTCCTCGGGATCGACCTGAAATTGACAACACTAGTCCGTCTCGGTCTCCTAACACCAATTATGGACAAATTACGTGCCAACTTTTCGATTTGAAAATTTTTTATCAGTGGTGAAAATCAATTTTGGCATAGTAAGTAAATGGGGATTTTGGGGTCCACATAAGTCCGACTTTCAAAATTTTCTCTCGGACTTCCACATTGGCTTGTCTTAACGAGCATAAAAAGCCCGTTCAAAAACTTTTTACAACTTGTAAATCGGTTCAGTAGTTTTGAAATTATGGCGTTCTGAAAATACAGGATTTTCAGTCTGATTTCAGTGACTGAATTATAATGGTTGCTTTCCTTCAAGTTCGAGCAGTTCTTCACAATGTCATAATTTCAAAACCACTCGACCGATTTATAAGTTGCAAAAAGTTTTTGAACGGGCTTTTTATGCTCGTTAAGACAAGCCAATGTGGAAGTCCGAGAAAAAATTTTGAAAGTCGGACTTATGTGGACTCCAAAATCCCCATTTACTTACTATGGGAAAAATTGATTTTGTCACTTATAAAAAAATTTTAAATCGAAAAGTTGGCACGTAATTTCTCCATAAGTGGTGTTAGGAGACCGAGACGGACTAGTGTTGTCAATTTCAGGTCGATCCCGAGGACAAAGCTAAAACCCTTTGCTTGTAAGAAGGTGGCGGGGTCGGATTTCCATTACTTACACTTGAATGTACATACAAAGGTACATATACAATGTAGTTAATATTATGTACATGCCTTACATTGTCATACAAGCACATGCACATTGTTCATCCATCTAACATCTTCCTATTTCTATTTTACCTTCGATTTACTTGCGTATGTACTTTATATACCTAAGTGCATTTGTGCTCTGGTCAGACAAACTAAAAAAGAGAAAAAAGAAGAGTACAATACAATGTTCTTCAGGCTATGTCATTTTATAAGT
Source organism: Sminthurinus bimaculatus (assembly GCA_034698285.1). Classification (NCBI taxonomy): domain Eukaryota; kingdom Metazoa; phylum Arthropoda; class Collembola; order Symphypleona; family Katiannidae; genus Sminthurinus; species Sminthurinus bimaculatus. Next base: position 13,773 of record JAQIVE010004092.1, on the reverse strand, counting down.
TTCATTCGGATTTCATGCTTATCCTTACACAATTAAAATTCGAGAGTATTCTACATGTCCCTCTTACCTCTTACTTTGATTATGTAACGCATAACTAGACACATGCATGCATTTACCTGTAATGCTAACTAATACATCTTTAGCATACTTTACACTGTTCCGTATACAAACTTATGTAATAATAAAAAATGTTTATTTGCAAATTCATACAATGTATTTACATGTTCTTTATTTGTAGAAAGGATTGAAATTTACTCGAAATCTGGGCTTGGGCGGCCAGACATAAGTAGGTACTTGTGGTAAATGTTAAGACTAACCTCTTTCTGTACAAACATACTAAATGTATGTATACTGGGAAAAACTTCATACACGTAAAATATATAACATGCATGCGTGCGGAGAAGATGTATGCATCCATTTAAACATATTGACTTTCGTTATCCCAAGAGGATCATTTGGTAAAAGTCAAAATATGGAATGAGGTACGAGCGTTATGACAATATGCATAACTTTATAGTCTGTGACATGCTGAGTCTCTCTCTCATCTCTCTCCCTCTGCCCTCTGCGCTTTTTTACAACTGAGCTGGAGCTTTGAATATCTTAAGCTCATGTGAGATTAAACTATGTCATATGTACAGAAAATAATAATACTTTTCTCTCCTACACACTATCAGAGTCACTATTACTTGCTAACTCTGTAATGCTTACGTCTTTGTATGCATGAATTAACATTACGTTACATATTATCATAGTGATTATTATTACATACTGCATACTATATAAGATTTTAATTCTTGCTTTGCTTTGCGATGCTTTTAATTTTTTCTACAAAAAGAGCCCCAAGTTGGAAGATGAGTAATGCGTAGAAAGTATAGAACAAAATTTAAAAAGAGTTTGGTGTTATACACGAACGAGGAAAGAAGAACGAGCAAAAATATTCTTCGTCGGCACTCCACATATTTGTATTTTTACCAGGTATTCATTTTAAATGTAAAAACCAAAATAGAAAAACAACTCTTGACATTGTTGTATTAGTCACATGTGAGTCTTTTATCCCAGAAATATCAATAGAAATTCCTTGTGTATACCAATACATATATAGGTATAAGAGACACCTCACATAAAACATGTGGGATAGTCTATCCTGAGGAAACGAATCCGAAACATAAAAAAATAAAGAGTAAGAGCACCCACATTACTATAGTGCCTTTAACAACAAAAAGATAGATTAATATATATTCAACACCACACACGCGGTTGTCTGAGCACATAACCTTCAATTCGATTTATTTTGGCCTTTGTAATAAAAAACTTAGCTCCGATTTCAATTCCCTGAACGCTTTTCTTCTCATTATTTTGTTCTAGCCTTTGTTTTTATACATACAATGACATACTTATCCAAACTACGCAAGAAAAACAGATGCATATTTTACTTGAGTGGAAAGCCTGAAGTGAAACTATAATCGTTTTTCAAGAGAACAGTGTCCTTTTCTTTAAAAAAATAATACATAAAGTTTTTACTAAACTGCATCTCAGTTTGTAATATTTATTTTCACCAGCCTTCCAGCCAAATTTTCGCCTTGCTTCTGTGACGTCGGCACTTTTAAAATTTAAAACATTGTCAGTGAATGTGAACCGTGCTCAGTGCTTGTCATTCTTGTAAATTAAATTATAACAGATTTACATTTTTTTTCGTCAATTAATAATGTTTCGTATTTAAACGGAAAATCAAGCATTGACTTGTTTCAACTTGTATTTTCCACGATTCTCAAGCATACATGTGTGGTTTTGGTTCAAATAAATAGTATGTGTTACATTTTTGAGTTATAAGTGTCAAACAAACAGTGCAATGAAAACAACAAATGTGCATGAAAAACGGAGCTACGCAGAACTATGTGGAATCCTGCATAATGCTCATTGAAAAAACGTTTTTTATGAAAAATACGCGTACAAACTTCAAGTACAACAAGTACCCCAAAATTTTACAGTAACAAACAAGATACGTCTCTTTGAAGTTGGAACAGCTGATTAGATTGGAACAGCCGAGGAATTTCGGACGTTCCTTCCTTCTACTCTCTTTTTTCTCTCGTACACACGGTAAGCAGGCTTTTTTATTGATATAAATTAAAATAATATAGTAAAATCTAAATCGTGGCGAATGCACGATTCTGGCACTCGCTTTTGTAGCTGCGCTACAGCAAGTGGGTAGCGAAGCTGTCACGTCAACCAAGTCCGCAATTAAATCTTCTCCTGACCTAGTTTCGACTTATGGCACAATTGGTGCCCAATTTTAGATATTTGGTGCCCAATTGGTGCCCAATTTTTCATACTTGGTGCACAATGGTACAAAATTGGTGCCCAATTTTCCATATTTGGTGCATAATTCAGACATTTATTGTTGCACAATTTCTCAATTTTTGTGCGTAATAGTTCCAAAAATTATGTGACGGTGGCAGCACAATGCAGGGGTTAACAGGCAGACGATTGGACAGATGCACAGATCTGGTCGGAATCGTAGGGCAGCTTCGCTACCCTAAAAATGAGGTACAAAATATTGGTTCATGCGTCATCCGCCTCGCTGTTTTTTACACAGCGTATATTACACACTCATATTATGTTTTCTATTTTTCATGTTTTATCGCATTTTTCGTGAATTGTTTCTCTTGGGTTTGGAAGGAAACTGATGTATACGTTAATAAAAATTTTGGAATCGTATTTTCAATCATTATGGTAAAACTCGATGTGTGCTTCTCAACAAAGTCAAGAAGAAAAGGCGCTCTAAGCTATTACAGTAGAAAAAGACGCATGAAAATGGCTTTGATTTGAGTTCAAATTTAATATTGGAATATTTTACATATAATATGTACAATATCTATGTAAACTACGTAAGGCTGTAAGACAGCATGCACTTCTTCTCCTTTTCTCATTTTATTACAATTTACAATAAGTTCTTCTTCACGATTATTTTTATGGATATGGATTCCTATTATGTTTTGTACCAGTAAAAAAGGAAGAAAAGATAATTCACTTTTATCCAAGCTAGGTATGCAATGCAATTTTAAATTCAATATACAATCTTATCAACAATGAGCAGTAAAGTACAACAACATTTGTTTTATCCGGATCGCAGTATTAAAAAGTATTTTAGGTTTGAAGTGCCGATTTTTGTACTTTCATCGTCTTACTATAAAATGATACGGTATTGAATACTGAATGCTAACTAAAAATGAGTATCCATAAAATGTTTGCAGTTTGCACTAAAAGAATGAGATAGTCTCCTATACAAAAAACCTAATTATTAGTACACATCCCATCTATGTACATTGTACATACATGCATAGATAGTGTAGCACTAAAAATGAGGATAGTTTATCAATTTCGAATGGACAGAGTTTTATACACATACTACATACTCGTATGTACATTGTACATGGCATGACTCGGGTATTATTTTCAGTAGTTTGTCTTCGGCTTTGTAATAGTTACAAACTCCAGTGAGAGATGAGTTGAGTTTTTGAAATAATAAACGTAGCATGCAGCACACACACGTAGGGCTAAGAAACTGTTCGAACTTCATGATGTTTTGTTGGATGGTTGATGGTTGTCATATTGGCTTCCATATAGACGAATAGTCTCTCTCTTTCAATGTGTCTCCTGCTGTGAAGGATATTATGTGCGTATGTGTAATAATATTACATTACACATTACACAGATTTCCTTCACTATGAGGAGGAGTAGGACTTACTACGTTCGATATTGGAGACAGGCGCACATACGTGCTCAGACTTCACTCTTCTCATTGGCATTTATTATCAACCAAACTTATTGGTTGCAGGAGGAGAAACACTAAAATCATCTCGTGCTATCTTTCGACATCTATACTCTTCCTATATTTTTCCACCCGCTCTCTTTCTTCATTTTGCATAGTGAGTGCAACGAGTAATGTGTATATGTAGCTTCTAATGCTGAATTCTACCCAAAAAACGCACACATGTGGAGACTATAAAGCAAGAACAGCTGGTTTGAAAACTGAAAAAGCATCAATTTAAAAAATACAAATTCACAAATAGCTTCTATAGTTTATATGTATGCATGTATTATCATCAGGATCAATATCAACATGATCATGTTAATGTTATTAACAATAAGTATGCGTGTATATACATATGTACATATGTGAACTTGGTAGCGAAAAAAATAAAAAAAAATGTACATGTATGTTTATATGGGCATGGGTGAGAGTTAAATGGGATTCTGTGTATTTGTATAATGTGCAATATAACTTGCTAGAGAGGAGAAAAGAGTGAGAGACGAGTCGATCTATCTAGTCAATGATAGGCAATAATAATAATAGTAATGGCAATTGCAAATGGACATGGCAATATCATACACAGCAATCGACAATTTACTACACACCATGCATATAGTAGTAACCACTTTCAGCAAGACAATAACTCAAAGGTAGGTAATTCCGGATTTTTGCAAGTATTAAGCATTAACTTCAACAACAGTCCCTCCAATATAAAAAGAAAAAAAGATTAAGCTCACTCTCTCTGAGTTCCTCCATTTATTTATTTATTTGTTTTACGGCAGTGGGATATATTTTTCTTTCTTACAACCTTCTTAAAATTTTATTTTGCAAGTAAGCTGCTGTATTTTATACATAGATAGAGATAGATAGAGATGGATAGATAAATAGATAGATCAGATGAACAGGGAAAAGATTATTACACAGCTACCTTACATAATATACGTACATATATATATATATATATATATATGTATATATATATGTGTGTTTATATGTATGCAAACTAGATAAATGTGTACTACTGCTACTCGCGTCGTATTTTTCCTGTAGAGTATTCGTGAGCAGTTTAGCTTGGTGCATATTACATATATGATAATACATTAAATATTTGTTTTTTCCTCGATTATCGATACGACAAAGACAACTATTTATTTTATAATGTACATAATAGTTTAGATTTTATAGTTTACCTGTCAGAGTTGGAAAAAAATAAAGTGGGATCTCTCTTTCTCTTGGACTTTTACATCAAAACCTTGCATCTTGTCATATTGTTAGTCTCGAGATATAATACTTATCTACGAAATCTATGCAGTATAAAATGACTTCTGTGTATATTTTACACAGACGAGCAAAGCAACAGTGACTTCTGGTAATTCCACTGACAATTGTTAAAATATTGCAAGTTGTAAAGGTATTTCTGCAATTCGGTGAAAGAGTCCAAAATTCTTTTTTTTCTCGTCCTAACTTCTGTATACATGCGTGCATAATGTATAAATAACATATTTATGATATGATCAAACATTATTATTACTTCCTATAAGAATTCGTAATTGTACATATAATTTTGACAAGTAGAAAACTGTACTTTATTTTATTGTGTATTGGTTCCGTGCACTCTTCAACGTTATTCATGCAATGCCATAGCCTTTATTAGTTTTTACTTTATTATGCGTACTGCTTTCTTTTTTTGTCTTCTCCTCTTTCAACAATGGCTTTGAACGGCAAAGTGCCTTCATGACGCTGTTGTTACAATGCTCACTATGTATCGATTAATGAATACAAATATTTATTTATCTTTTTTAATATTATTTACTGAACACTGTGAGCAGTTATTAATATTTTTACTCGCAAAAGCTTTTAGCTATAAAATATAAGAAGAGAATATTATGCGGCTAAGATTACTTATGTATGCAATAAAAATAGTTGACAGATGCTGAGTAATAGAACAGAATTATTTTAGAATATCGATAATTCTTTTCTTATTCTTTTATTGTTCAATATAACTTGGCGAAAAAGACAAATTAACTTATTTAAAGTCACAAAATACACCGAAAACGCTGTGAATATTTTCCCAATGTATATTACAACTTTTGGCCTGTTTTAACCGAATTCGGTTTTGTCAAAGTTAGATAAAAACAATTTATTTTTCCAGGTTTCTGTGTAGTCTCTATGATAAAGTTTTTTGAAACACATCACTCATTGTTGGTTACCATGCAATAAGTGGAAAGAAAATATTTGTGTATTGTATACTTGTGTTTAAGAAAAACTGTGGACATTCCACATATTTCTCCGTTGCAAATTTAAATTGAGAAGTAGTCTAAGTATCCTAAGTAAACACATACTACTACGTTATTCTTGTGTACACAGAATTTATAGATATACATCATTAAAATTATCAAACATAAAAATCATTGTCTGCCGTCTGAACATTCTCATTCGATTCAAACTGTTGATATTAGTTTGTTCTTTTGCTTATATTACGTATTACGTCTTACAAAAAATTTAGAGCTTTCCTTCGGCTTCGTTTTTTACTGTCATCTCTAGCCATATTCAGCCCTTTTGTGTAGGAATATACACGCATTACAAAATATACGACCAACTTTCAACCGATAAACTGTCAAACTATTATATGACAGATAATTTACAATTTCTAGAGCTTGTTACGCTTCCTTTCGAGTCGAAGTTATCTATATTGAAGTTGAACCCCCTTGAAAATGTCAAAGTTCTGAAGCATAGGCTATGTGGAATTTAATTAATAGTTGGTTAAATTGAGCTATAAACTGTGTGCTAAGAGACGTACAAATGTGTACCAAAATAAATATTTATCTGCCTCTAGATGGAATTTATTTGCATTTTAAAAACGTCCCTAATGTTAAAATCCCACATGTCCAACCAGAAATTCGACCAATATCCTGTCATAATCTCATGACCGTCCCATGACATTAATATCGAATGTCATCGGAATCCCATTACTACTCTGTCATGTCAACAAACAAATATCAACATTTGTGTCATTATTTCACACAAACTTCACACATTTATGATTTCTATTACAAAGAATTGGCAACGGATATAAAAGTTTTACATTTACACGGAACTTAATATTTTAAAGGACTGTGGTGTTTGCTGCCCTAAACTGATGACAGAGTATTTATATATGTAGGAATGTAGAAGCAATTAGTTGCATAAGGTTTGGTATAAGAATTTTTTGTGTACATTTTTTACTTTTCAACTCTTGTTTTAAAAGTGTTTTGACTTTTGAAATTCTTCAATCATCACTGTATCAATAAGGCACGTCTTGATATAAATGCTTTTCTTACCCATAAAGAGCAAAAAACTGGTGCCAAAATTTTAAATTAACATATCTATCGAATTCAAGCAGTATTCATTCAAATTTTTAGAGCCCTGAAGTTGAACATTAATAATTGGAGGATACGGTTAATGTGGGGTAAGTTTTGTAAACTATAAGATCATAATACAACCCTCCGACCGCAGTAAGATTATTCACATTTTTGTTGAAAGCTTATCCTTTCGACCTTCACATGGATGTATGTACATATGCGCACGTTGTAAGCTGAAAATATGTATGTACGGTCAGCAATAATTGTTGTCTGTTTATCTCAGAGTATTGTGTACTAGCTATACCATACGTACAAACTACAGACATACGTCTATCAGATACTTCCACAAAGAATAAATAAAAACGATTGAAAACTGCAATTTGAGTAGCTAAAAAATAACTCCAAGTATACCTCTGTTTACCTTCACATAATTTATCCTGTCACAAAAAATGGCACAAAAAGCAAAATCATGTAGGGCAATATGTGTGTATCATATTTATTGAAGTTTATGTCATGCGTAAAAAATTGAAACAAAGGGATCGAAAGTTGTAGATCTGTGACAAATAGACCTGCAAAAAATCCGTAGACTAATATGCAAATCCATTCCAATTTAAAATTTGAGTTTTTTGTTTTACAACTGTATAGCAGAAACTATAAAACGCAAAAAAAACAATCTAACATAACCATGAGGATTTTTACTTTTAATGTATAAAAGGCATCAAAGCTTCTGAATTCCTTCAATTTTAGTGGAAGGTAGATGAAATAAAGCTAAAAAAATTAAAATATGCATGCAATAAAAATATTACGTAATGATGTTAGAAGGATGAAACATGTATAATGTATAATGCTTTATTCTTATCTCTTATTTCTGCTATGCTTATAATATGCAAATATTTGAGCATATACACACACGTGTGTCGGAATAAGGAATAAGTTTGAAAAGATGAGCATAAAGTTTACGTCTTTTATATGTTTGATTTATAATACATGCATGCATGTAAATACCAACATGTATAAAGCCCTAACATGCTAAAAAATAAAGCATCATATTGTCCGCCGTACGTTGAAGATCTTATGATAGAAAACGCAGTGCCTGGAATCAAACACAGATACTTGAATGGTAAAATATAATCGACTCTTCTTTACACACCACAGTGGTTAAGTTTCATTCGTAAGTGACCAAATTCCTACGAATCGAACCCACGATTAGCTCATTGTGCTTGGGTTTGAGGTCAGGTTTTAGCTTCTAACGAATAAAAGTGTTGAACTTATCAAAATACTGACGGGAAGCCAAACTTTCCTTGCCGTATGGAACTGGAAATCAACCTTAATACAAACACAACAATACCTGTGACCTGTACCCCTTGTTTCTGCTTCTCCATACTATTTCATTTTCTCTACATCTCCTACACACAAGCTTTGCCCTCCACGCGTTCATCTAGCGTCTTTCTATTGTTAGTGTAAAGCTATATTATTGTGGTGAATAAAAAATCTGAGATCTGAGCTGGAGAGAGAACTGAAGACTTTGTTTTTTACCACAGTTTTACGTTCTGTATCCATACTTGTGCTTATGAGTGTAAGAGAGAGAGGGAGTAATACAAACATGTGTACAAATCTTACACATTGTAAAAAATTGTATTCTATACCGTATGAGGCGAACTCGTGAACCACGATAAAATTCATCCTATAAACAGGCTGGATAATGAAATAAATTGTCTTGGTTTAGATAAAATTTCAGGATGGTCCGCGTATTCATTCCCTACGGTACTTGGTTAAAGGTGTCCCTTTTTTACCGTGCATGTACGTTGTGCATTGCACATGTGTACGGCCTAAATATGTATGTTGAGTAGCAAAGGTTGAGCTCCAGTTATATGATGGGCGCACACTAGACGAAAATGTACATGCAGCGTATAGATCGTTCTTTTTATTCCCACCTTATTCTCATCCTAAAGACACAAAGACGAAGAACTTGGATGGTCTTATCTTAAATCTTAAGAGTCGTTTCCTTCTCTTCTCTCAATGTTTTTTAAATTCTTTCTAAGAGTCGAATTCGTCTCATTATCGTGAAGGTCGAGTTTGCTGTCTCTCTCTCTCTCTCTCTCTCTCTCCTATCCATTTTTTACAAATACAAATCCCTAGAGGGATGCTTTATTTTAACTTTCTGCTATACTGTAAATTGTACGTTACGTATATAGCATAAAATAAAACTTTATTGTATTGTATCTAAAGTATACCGCATGTACAAAATATGTATGTATGTATCTATAAAAAGTCAATACCATGTGTGCTTGCATGCACGTACTGTTGGTATAATAAACTGACGGTGGACAACTAACACCATCAATTGGTATGATGATCTTGACAATGATGGCGATGATTTTGTGCTATTTATCTCACAAATAGATCCCAATGAAAGGTAATATAATTGGGCATTAGTTCAAATGCTCATATTACAAAATAACAATAAGCTGAAGAGTGTTTTTATAAGGAAACAGTAACATTGAAATGAACATAGACGTAGGAATATGTTTATGTTTCTCAGAAAAAACACCATTGCACGAAGGGTATTGGGCCTACCTTCAGTATTTAGCCAATATATTTATGTGTACGTGCATCTAACACGACGTACACACGACGTAAATACTATAACTTTTACACACATTGGTACGTATATTTTGCATTTGTGTAATAGCTTGTAAATTGTAACCGACGCTGATTATACGTATGATATGATATTGTCGAGACTTTCCGACACTTCATTTTCCTCTTGCTTCTATTCTTCTAAAGCCCATACACCTAATATGTACAATGTACATACATATACCTAGAGAATTGATTTTTCGAGAAGACCACGTTATGGATGGAGAAGATAAAAAAGACTGATGATTTGAAAAAATGTGAATAACAATAAGAACAGTCATATTATTATTACATCGCTGAATCTTTGAGCTTTACACATATCATGGTATGTAAAAAATGTAAGCTTTGATGTTTGAGGCCACATGAGTGTGAACTTTGTCTACACAAAACGTACACACAAATATAATAGGTATATATATATATATATATATATATGTGTACTTCAGTATTCGACAGTCTACTACATCACACAGTTATTACTCATTTGCTGTTTGGTAACAGAGCCAAGATTTTTTAACGCATAGATTATTCAGTATAATTTGCCATTCTTTATAAGGTTAACTTTGGATAATCAGTGAGTAAGCAAGCTGTTCACGTCGACATCAAATCAAATCAACAAGTCATAATTGTACGTAATAATATGTATATGCTCAATTCATTTACATTCGCGGAGGAATAATAAAACTGCAAGTGGGAAAATATAATAAATAAATATAAATCCACAGAGTGCGTATAATGTAGAAGGTATAAGATAGTCTGTCTTATAAATATGATGATGCATCTTGTTTCCTCCCTAAGTAGTCTGTATTAAACATCAACAATGTGGGATCTTTTTTTAAATGTTACGTACATATACATACATATTTTTCAGGTATAAAGTATTATTCCATCATATCATTATAGTATATATTTTCTGTTGTGCCTTTCAAATTTCAACGTCCACTGTATATATATATATGTATGTGCAATTATGATATTTATTGCAGGTAAGGTGGAAAGGGAATAAATAGCATGAATCTTTCTTGGGATGGAATATCATAATCAGAAAAATATGAATTCTGAGCCTTGCATACTAATTCTGAATAAATGTAATTTATTTTTTGTTGTCTCTATCTTCATATCCACCACCTTGCACTTAAACTGTACTATAAGTACAACTTTATAAGCTCAGGGTTCTTTTCTGTATCGTTTTTCCCGACAGAAGATTGTGCGCTTAAATGCCTCTATGATATAGATAAAGAGATGATGCATAATCTCATTGGATCCCCTACGTCTACAATATGCATGCATCAAAGTGTCTATAGCCCATACACTACTGTAGTATATGTACAATGTCTGTATTTGTGTATGACATTGTCTCGTCCTTATTATACATTGTAAGCTGCCCGAAAAAAGTTACAGGTGAAGTAGGTAACTAGTGCATAAGTTGTAAAAGAGTATACATTGCATATGTTGTACTACCGTGCATGTTGTATTCGATGCGTTGTACATATGTATATTGTATATTATGTATGTGTAGAGTAGAGTAATTTTCGTAAGGGGATTGGGCATTAAAGTAATATTCATAACAATAGTTGTTAAAATAATCCAAAGTTGTGCATAACATAATATAAAGCACATAGGGAAAAGCACGGCAGTACGTGAGGTAGTGCATAGACAGAAAAAATATCGTTGTTCGAAAAATATCATGTGCGGAAAAAATACTGACTGAAGAATTTATCGCGAGTTTTGCGTAGATGAGCAAGACTGTATTCATGAATATGAATATTATGCACTTGATAAGGTTGAAATGGAGAGGTGTATTTTTTCCTCATGTATGTATATGAATACACTATTTATGCATTGTATTACTATAATGTCTCCTTGTATAGTTTTTTCCTGATGTGGCCATAAATAAAACACAGTTGCCTCTTTAGTCTCTATATGTGGTCTCGAACATAAATACTCATTTTAAGTCGGCTCTGTCTGTGCAAAAAATTAGGACGTCCATGTCATCAAAGGAAAAAAGATACTACTTATGGTTTATGGTAAAAAGCAAAAACTAAAGTTTGTCTCTCCATGTACATGCTTATACACAAATGCGCACATATGGCAGAGATAGTTAACCGGACAACCAACTAATAAACAGCAGCACATACACATCTACAACAACAACCATGGCCTACTACGCTGTTACCATTATTAGGATTTTATAAAACTTATACCAAGCGAGAAATAAACAGAGATACGTTGTAGTGTTTAGGTGCTTATTTACAGAGTTACAAGATAGGAAAAATAAAAAATATTGTGTGTACAGTATTGTCTAAAACGCTCAGGAATATTGAAAACAAAGAGTATGTAGCTTACAAAGAGTTTGTGTGCCGTGTAAAGGGAGCTAATTCGATTGCATATTTTTATGGAATTCCTCATACCGCTCACGTTATTTAGCATACAATGACAAAACATATAATAATAATGTAATGTAATATTCTTAGTCCATATAAAATGTGCAAATCAAATTGGTATCTTATTTAAAATGTGCGCATAGGTGAGGCATTATTTATTAAGAATTGAAAGTTATTTTTTGGCTTGCTGGTATCATAACAATTATGGGAAAGGGAAAATGAAAGTAAGAGTGATGAAACTGAATACAATAGTAATACTGAATACTGACTGAAAGTTTCAGGTGCGTTACTTACCGTAAGCTGAAAATTGAAAGGGAAAACAGAAGGCAGGGGGAAAAAGATTGTCTACAGTTTAAGTTTTAAGAAAGTATGGGATTTTAATTTTCAGAAATTATTTTTATTCATACTATTTGAGTCTCCATTTTGAAGATCGCAGACGCTTCAGAGTTAACGCACGATAGTTTATAGCCCCATGTTGATGTACATATATATGTAGCTATACATTTAAATTTAAAATGTAAATATGTGAACCCTGGAATCAAACTATGAGATATATCCAATAATTTGGGGTTAATTTAATCTTATCGAACTTTAAACCCCAAGTGTGTTAGACCTTGCTAAAAGCATAAAATCTTAAAAATCAACGATTTACTATCCAACTTCCTTCAAGGTTATATAATGTATGCAACCATAAATCGAAATAAAGGTCTCATTGTGTGCCTCCTTGGATTTTGTATGTATGCATGAATAAAATGCCCATAATGCTCTTTTGATTTTTATACTTACATGTATATGCTTATACGTACACATATGCATTAGGTGATTAAAGAGAAAAATTCAATCTCAAATTCGTAAATTCGGTACTTCCTTTCCTTTCTCCGTACTGACTGAATTATTCATTTTCCGCATGGCGTGTGGTTTCTTAGACAGTACAATACGTGCGTACATTTTATTATTTCCTACGATATTAAAATTTATTCTCGTCTCATATTTACATACAATGGAAGTTTTTGAACATTTTGTATTTTGTGTAAAGAACAACAATGTACGAGTTAATTGACTGAATAATTTGATAAGTTGCCATTTTGTCTACAATTTAGAATTTGATTATCAGGATTAGCATTAGGATTTTTCTCTTTCATTTTTAACACATTTGTAATTTTGAAAAAACATTGTAGCGCTATTAGACCTGTGAATTCTTAAATATTTATGCGAATCCTATTTTATGGGACGACGTATTTACCACTTATTCCATATTCAACCCATCGTCTACCGTACGGTACATTTTAGTGTCACATTGAATCGCACAATTAGAATTGTAAAAATCATGTTGGTTTGTTGACAAAAATCAAAATAGGAATGTGGGTGGAAGTGACACACAAGGTGAAATATGTGTGAGTAATACATTATGAAGGTGTGACAAAATTTGAGGATGCATAAAAATTTGTAGATTTAAATCTAATTTACTTGCTCTACATTGATTTCATGACTGGCTCCGTTCCTGTAGTACAAATACAACGGGAATTTATTAGCACTTGTCCACGATGTAAATATGTACATGGCGTGGATATTCTTTTATTATTATTACGTGTAAATT
>JAQIVE010004091.1:0-15228 GCA_034698285.1 Sminthurinus bimaculatus | reverse complement strand
GAGAATCTATTGTTCCTCTGGTATATGGTGTTTCCATGGAAACACCATATACCAGAGAAACAATAGATTCTCACGTCTTCATATAGACCTTGAAAGCTACTTTTTTATGGTATAAAAATATAATATATGTGTACGTGCAAATTGCAAATATACGGCTTACTATGTAAAAGTATCTTATGTACATATTTACAGTGCAGTAGTTGAATCACAGAAAACAAGCACATAATTAGATTCAGATTTGAAGAAAGTAGTTACATATTTAACGTGCGGCGGAATTTTATCCCATTAAAAACGGGGAGAAAGTTAGTAAAACTGATTTTGATTTTCCAAGAAGTTTCAAAGATGCTTTCACTGCTTACAGAAATATTTCGATCGAAAATTTCATAGAAAATTTGATCGAAACCACCAGAAAAAGTTTTATTGCGCATTATACTATCTTATCGCCAATGCCCAATGCCGCTTCCCAAAGTTTTTAACTTACATGCATAATATACTTTTTTTTATGCAACATTAATGCATAATAATATGTAGGAATGCCGGATTTAGATTCTCCCAATATTATCATAAAGATAGGAGTCAGCCAATGGAATAAACCACAGTAGTTACGATTAGAGAAAGTCATAACTGGAGAAACCATAATATACATACTCCTTTCGCTTTCACTTGTCATAATGCACGATCTACGCTCATGCATTGAGACCTTAATCATAAAGAATTTATGTGCCGATTCAGATATGAGGAAAGCCTTTTAAAAATGGTTTATGTGAAAGTTAGTACATAATATGACATTGTTGTATTTCACAAATGTCAAATTTGCTGACTACAAAAGTATCTACTAATCGTAACTATCTACTAATCGAGCTACACAAAATAAGTACAAGAGTATAATGTTTTTAAATAACGTTTGTAAACAAAAACACTAGACTATACTGCTATAAATTTGACCATCAAAGACCATCGAGCGGTAGAGAGACACGTTTTAGTACATACTATGCACATTAAGTAACTGTGGTGTAATTTGTATTTCCGACGTTTTGAAAGGCGCATCAAATGTATCATAATTTCGCCTTTTTGAAGTGCGTCAAAGTTTCGCTGAAATCTTCAGCTTTTTAGAGATGCGTTTTATACATCTTTTACGCATTGAGACTGTTAACTTTATTGCCCATTATGTATATGCACTATTTGTTCTCCATCGTCCTTTGAAATCCCTAATTTTTTAACCTGATGAATCTTGAAATCGAAATGCACGCGAAAACGTTTTTTCACGGTAGTGCTCGTGACTGTCGCTTGAGAAAGTTTAAATGCATTTGAATGAAAGGCCATTCAAATAACCTATTTGGACCTATAGGGCACTGAAAAAAACTGTATGATGGTTGTGGCTCCTTCCATATCTATGGATGATCAGGACAATTTTAGAATTTTTAAGGGGAAATACAATGGTAACAAAAATCACCATATCAAAATCTCGGAAATACAAATACACATACACATTAAATAAGTAATATGCTGCTAGAAGACAGAAATAAATGTCTGATTTATGTTTTCTCCATAACCATGAATGGCGAAAGCAGTGAAAGAATGTGAGAAAAATCCGACATTTATTTCTGACAGAGTAAATAAACTAATATTTTTACAACTTAACCCATACGTACATTACGGTGTAACATCATGAACAGTAACAAAAGATAGTTTTACATGCTGTGAACGTTATAAGAAGTACATCGTTCGGAGAACCACATTTACAGGTGTCGATTTCATTATCACAAATTATAATACTAACTAATGGAGTAAAATCACTATTTTATTTTAATTCTCTTTCAATTGCAATATTGTGTAAAATGTTAACTGTGAACCTTTACCGATCAGTTGGAAATGCATACCGGGTGCAAAAAACATAAAAAACCTCTATGTTGTATGACAATTACCATTTTATAGCATAATATGAAAATCAAACGTTTATTAGGAATATACTTAAAGAGAATACTATTATTGTAATTCACAATTTGTTAATGTACCTATATAATTGAATGCGATATTCCGTAACAAATACAACTTACAATGGTATAGGAATATGTAAGGAAACCCGTAAAAATAATAATTTTCATAAAAAGAAATTCTTGTGCCTTCGACATATTATGTCAATATCTATTGTATGTACTCTATAGTGGAAAACAGATGGTAGCGCTCGAGATAAATTATTTTAACATGATGTATTTTGATGTACGACAAGAAGAAAACAAAGAAAAAGCAATTAATATAATGTATGAGTAACATTATTATAGTTATAAATGTATATAGGATTAAAGGTCAGAAAGCAAAGGACTAACATAATTACTACAAACACGTTTTAAACCAAAATTAAATGTCCAAATCTCACTGCTTTCGCCATATGTTATAGTGGAGAAAGCACCAAAAATGACATTTTTTTCTGGTCAGAGAGTCTATGTTACATTGTTACATAAATCCATAAATATATTATTGTAGTAACATTGATTAAGGACATACCTACCTAAAAAATGAGTACCTATATTTATATATTATGTTACATTATATTGACATAATGTAGTTGTGATTTTACTTTTCGTAATTCATTCATCATAATCTAACAACTATTATTATCTGCATGTACAGCTGGCATAAATATTACAATAATAGTAGGATTAACTTACTGCTGAAAGTTCAAATGAAATTGGTGCATGCTATACTAACATAGACAGGTGGGTACTATAGAGATACATAGACATTGTTTAACACACCATGTAATTAAATACACTATTGCACATAAAACTTTTGTTTTATATGAAGATAAAGTTTTAAAATTAGGACACTATATATGCATTAATACTTATGCTATAACATTGTTTTCTCATATGCCCATGATGAAAGGTAAACAGAAAAAAGTGATTCATTTTAGTCAAAGGTTCAGTACTGAATAAACTTAAACGTTTTTATTCATCATTATTTTATTTTTTAGCTTGTCAAAATCTTTACTTTGAAGGAAATAATTATAATTTTCTGAAACTTATTTCATACCACTTTACGCATTGTGTTGAGTTTAAATAAGTATAGAGTTTAGTATTTCTTATTTTGACCAATTCAACAATGAAGTAATAGTAGGGTGTTTTTATTAAGTATAACCTTTTAATGATAATATTTATAATATTACTTATTATTAGTTATTATGCATACATATAATATGTATTTAGTGTATTATTATAACTATCACATGTTATATAGTGAATTTCAATTACTTAGTTGATTAAAATGTATGAGATTTCGTAATATTATGTATACATTAGTTAGGTATCTATATTATATTTTCTGATTTTATTCTCTTGTATTGCTAATTGATTTCCCGTGTAATGTAAAGCGTCTATCTCATAACAAGTATACGCAATATATACATAATGATGATATTATATCTATAGCCTTATTGTATATATGTATCGCATTGTTATGTACATTTTATTTACGTTATGTTTATTTATGCAAGAATTATTATCGTGAGGTCTTCTTCTACATCATATAATGGTTCAAGAAAGGCAAAAATATTAATAAAATATTAATTAAATTGTTATTACAAACTTTTACACACGGCGTGTTCCTTCCTAAAATGTCTACAGTCTATATTCACGGGGAAAAATAATTTATGAGCTTTAAAAAATTATTGAAATTAAGCAAGTTACTAACTTTGAGGTAAGGTCAAGGGGAATTCTTTTGCTACTTTCACCATTTTCCGACAGTTCTTAAATTACGGTTCGTGATTTGTGTAGAGTGTAGAAACCTGAGGTCATTATAGGGATTCTCAACACTCAACCCGCCATTCATCATTTCCTGGCAATTACTTCATTCAGAGTGTTTTACAGATTCAATCACTCATTCGATTCAAATTAGGAATAATTCAACTTTGCAGAGAATTTGTGCAAAGCATAATCTTTTGGACAACAACCAAAATATAATGCAGAATGGAAGACTACTCATATTATACTCGTGCAGTATTTTGTTTTGCATACGTCCAATACATGTGTGTTGAACTTAATACTTTCACCTTTCCATGTATTTTATTGTGAATATCATAATAATATAATATATACACTGCTAAACCTGCAGCTACTAATTTGTATTCATCGACATGTGATCAAAATTAAATATAGATTAGTACAAGTTGGGTTTAACCATACAAATTACAACAAAAATAAATATATTCAAAAAATATTGTGAATGAGAACTTTGTTTGTAACTAACAAAAATAGCTAGCTAAAACGTACGATTCGTCTTTTTAGTCTCTAAAATTTATTGTATTTACATAATTATATATAATATAATATACATTCTATGATGCATTTATACTTTAAATTTTCGGTTCATTATACTTTTTTTTGTATTCATTTATCGTTAGTAGTAATAACAACAATGTCATCATTCGTATTATTAGTCGAATAATAAAAATAATGAGTTTATTCTTTAAACATATTTACGTGACGATTTAATAATAATAATAATATGCGCTGGAAAAAAAGGAATAATACACATTACATTATATTCGTGTTTTAAATTTTACATAAAGTCTCTTTTAATGTTTCATCTTTATTAGAGAGGCTATAAATGCTCAAACACTTTTTAGCAGCTCTTTAGCATTTAGGAAATAGAATTTATATGAATATACGCAACTATCTACAATTTTTAACACCCTTTCATGTTTTTTCTCGAATGCTAGCTGTCTATCGTTAGATTCGAGTTTTGCAACATCTCTCGATTACTAATAATTAACTAATTTCAACATATTATTTTCAAAGACGTTTTTATGCCAATAATAGCCTTTCCGTTTTTCCTTTCATTCATATGCATATATTTACTACTGCTTACTGTTATGAGGCTGGCTATACCACTGATATTATTATCATTTATAAATTAGAAAATCTACTATTCGTTTAAAGCTACAAAAAAGGAAATCTTTGTACCTCGATCAACATTGCCTGATGAGATAATTTGTAGAGAATTCTGCATTACAACTTGCATTACTTTGCTCTGCCTTACTTCTACACTGCTCAAAAAACTGTTCATACACACATAAATAGAGTAATAGAGATAGTTCTTATACACCAAAATGACGAGAAACGACTGAGGTAAATCTACTACGTAAGAGGTTAAAATGTTTTGAAGTATATCCGCTAATTGTAATTGAACTTGGTACAAGGATGAAAGATCCTTAGATGTGTAGAATCAAAGAATACCATCACAGGCTTATATACTTGTTACATCTATAGTTAGTGCATAAAAAGCTGTAAATAAAATGTAAATCACATGCAAATCTACGAAAATCTAAATTTATGGGCCCGTCATTATGGTGCGGAAAGCGGAAATCCCCATTTGTCCGGACGGCAACTTTTTTCCTTCTAGATCATTTTATATATGTTTTGAAAAGTTTTGGTTGTAGAAAACATGTTCAGAAAAATGAAGTCATAGGGCGTACGAACTCAAGATCTATTAAAACTAAGTCATTCCTTGTCATTTGGTTTCTCATAAGAAGTCTCTCTAAACTCTAAACATACATAAAAAACTCACTATAAAACCTCGCAACAAACAGTTGACACAAAAAGGGCAAAGGGTATTTGAATCAAGTAATTACTTTAAATTTTGAATAATAGGTGTAAATTTCATTATAATAATGTAATATATGATTCATTATTTATTTATCTTCTATTTATATGTTCAGAATATTCAACTATTAAATATTGCCGATAGCCAATAGCCTAGCATTATAATATATTGAAGCCTATAGATCGTAATTTCGATTATTCGGCATGGCTGTTCTATGGTGATTAACCGCATAAATAATCTATTGTGAATTTTTATTTTTAGGGAAAATTATTACGATTGAAGGAAACTAACTTAAACTAACCTACGACGAAAACGTATTGTTTACATTTTACATGGTCTATACGCATTACGTGTACGTATAGATTTTTGCAATAAAAAAAATTATATTACGTATGTATATCTATATTATAAGCCATAAAGAAGTATAAGGTGCGAGCGTAGGAGTAATTTCCTTGTTAAATGTATCATACCCGACACCTGACGTACATTGCTTGGTTTTACGCTCAAGTAAGGTTGTTCTCCTAAAATATGTATCACCTACAAATGTGTCATGCTACTTTTGCCTGCTAGCCATATTATGCGATGTTGTTTATAATTTATAGTACCATCATTTCTCCAATTGAAAATTCCGCTGCTTATCAAAAATTAATAAAGACATACCTCAATGAAAGAATTTGTGTATAATAGCTTTTTTGCAGTCATGAATATAATTTACTTGACTAATATTTTGAAAGCGATTTTCAAGACGAAATGACTAATTTTAATTTAAGCATGCAAGTATTCTTTAATTTCATGAAAGAAAGAATTTCATCCCAAAATAATATAAATTTGTCCATATCATGTTTTCAGAAACGGCATCGTTTCAAATATTATACGTAAAAGACTATAATATAATTTCAATCTATTATTTATGCATCTAGTATTTACAAGTTAAAAACAAAGTTACATGACAAGGAATGATTCTTTAGCACAGTCCACCATCACCGCCGTCATCATCCGCTTTTGCAGAAACTGATTTATAACTTGGAGCTGCATTTTCTCGTACTTGCGGTTTACTTTGAGGTTCAGCAATTCCTTCTGGAAGTCGGAGATCGCGAGCAAGTCTATCAATCAAGTTAATAAAGGAGAAAAAACAAAAATATGATATAGTTCATCATGCTCAGTTTTTAAAGCATTTTTATTTTGTGTCGAAAACAGTACAAGTATTTTTCTAATCCATACCAAATCTACTCTACCAAATCTACCTACTAGGCTAAAAAAGTATTTGTAAAAGTAACAGTGTTTATTAACAAAATCTAAATACGTTTTCCTTACTTGGCGTATTCAATATCCATATGCTTAATGAAAGGACTATTGAGGGCTTTTCTTGCGACATCAGGGTCTTCTTCATCGTAACCTCGTAATAACATTTCCAATGTCTGAACTTCTTCAACTTCACAACAATTTCCCCATTCTTTAAACGCCTTTTCCGCTGCAACATAATCCTCTCTTGCTAGTTGTACCAAAACCAACGCAACAGTGAGTCGACCTGTGAATGTACAATTGTTTATTTTGCATCAATTTTAACATTTTTAATTCCACTATGTGTGCACAACTTCCAATAAGGTATTCATCTTGTACGTAAATGTGTATTATGTAGTATCAACAATAAAACAAAAACAAAAATCACTATCCACTTACCAACTGCAGGAAGATTTTCTCCTTGTTGATTTAGGCTAATTTCTCGTCTTATTGCATCTGCTGCTTCATCATATCTATTGAATATTTTAAGCACTATATGTATATCAAAAAATTCAATGCTGATCCAATAGCATAATATTTTTCACCATTGAAGTCCCAAGTACTTCATTCGTTGAAATCTCCAATATACTATAATATGACCATACATGATTGAGGTACTTACAATCGAAGTCGGACCAGTAGCCTTGACATTTTGCTACAGAATTCCGCGGCCTGTCTAGGTCTGTCTTCAATCTATTAAATTCCATACAAAAAAACCATTCAGTTATCTTGGGTATACCCAAGACCTCAAGTATACTTGAGGTCAGAAAAAACGAAATATTCACTGATTTTTAAACACCTTTCTATAGCGGAAAGTATATGGGACATACAGGCTTGAAAATTTCAGGGCGGTAATATAAAAGCGATGAAAGGACAGAGCACCCAAACAATTTAACTGAGATTTCTACGGGATTTCTATGAGTTTCTCAATTTGTGTTCAAAGGCGTTTAAATAGCTTGCCATAGTGATACTGCATCTTAATGAGAAAATTTATAGGCTGAAGTATATTATTATTATGGATAATGAGTGTTTGACATTACCATCACAACGTCAATTCCTCTTCGATACAAATCAATCGCTCTTTCAGGATGTTGTACTTCTATCATCTTTGCAGCTTTGTCCAAACATAATGCACCAGAATCAGGGGTACCTAAGATACATAAAAAAACAAGTTTTAAACCTTGGAAGATGTGATAAAAATACTGCTTATCGTAAAAATAATGTCAATAATTTAAATTTGTACCGTGTTGTTGATAGTAATGACAAGCTTCCTCAGCTAAGCGAGCAATATCAAGAAGTTCCCCTAGTTCCTTGCATATTAAAGCTGCTTGTTCTAGACATTTCGCAGCGTTGAATAAACTTCTGTTATGTTTATGACAATCTGCAGCCTTCAATAAACATTCTTTACACTCTTGATATGATTTGGTAGCCTTATAACACGTTGCTGCAAACATAAGTCAGAATAGAAAACATTTTTAATCTGGAGGAACATTTTTCAGCTAAATGAGACTACATAGACTGAACAGACATAACGATAATTGACATTACCGGCTTGGCTATACTCATCAGCGGCGATGTCAAAGTCGGGCCTCCATTTTAATAGCGATGTCTTTAAAGATTTTTCAGCATTACGAATATGTTCCGCCGCTTCTTCTGCTTTCCTTGCATTTAGAGACATTATTTTTTTACCGAGTTCTAAAATTAATAGAAGAATATGAGAACGTTATTGATTGTTTAGGCCTCTTCCATCCATACATTACCAGGAAAGTGACTGTGTTTTTTTTCTTATACGACAGCGATAAAAGTTTCAGGCTTGGAATAGGAAGGACACGTTGGATCCATTAATTGAAAGTGAACATTGAACTCATACTGAACTGTTTAATAAAAATGTTTAAATATAGCTTCTTCTTGGACATTAAACGTGTGGGCATTAAAAATTATTTACGACTAACCAAAAGTAATAATACATTTCAAACATATTGAAATACTATACACTCCTATCAAAACTTCGAAATCTATCAAACCTCAATTAAGAAGCAAGTTATTAAAAACTGCTTTTCCAATGAACATTCTTGCCCATTCGAATTAAATATTGCATCATAAATATGTCAAAACATTTTTTGAATTGGTTAAAAAAACTATCATACAATAATGTATTGCACATTAAAACATTAAACACGGTTATTGTTGTGTAATTGTGTAGTATATGGTAGGTTGTAGATTTTACTATATTACTATATGTATCGATGTATCGTAGTTCATTTACCGTGGAAAAGTTTTAAACACACTTTGTATTTATAAATTTAATAATGAATCAAACAAACGTCAAACAATTAATCATATTATAAATGTACAATGAATGGACAAAAAATATAGAATGTTAATAATAATATGGAATAGATATAAGGTACTCACCTACTCTTACCCAGAAACAACAACAACAACAATTTTCGTTAATATATTATTAATTGTAATTTATTAACAGGCGATGACTCATACACAAGTACACATATTTTATAATATTTGTTCGTTACTTTTCTATTTTATGATGTCACTTTAAAATACTCTCTCTTCGTTATGTTATTGTAATCTTCCTCCTACTCCACTGTTAGTTGTTAGTCTTCCAGTCTTGAAAAGACTAAATCTGAATGTAAGTAAGTAAATCCACAGTTTACAAACTGAAGTCATTCACACTCAAACGAATGACAGAAAAAATTATTCGTCAGCCCAGTGTTAATTTTTATAACCAGGAACTTAAATTGAAATAAGGAGGAGGTGATGTATTTGCAAAAAGTATATGCACACGCTTTTATACACTATGAGTTTTATATCAACTTGTCTCTGTCTCTCTGTGTTTTTAACATGAAGTTTTCCAGGGTAGGACTACGTACCTACTTGCATCTATAATCTATACACAACTTTCTTTTACATGTATAAACATGACATGAGATACGTATTTCACCCAACAACATCAATGATTTTCTCTTTCACTTTTTCGCTACCCGAGACTCTCTTCGATATAACAATATTATACACACAAGTTCTTATAATGTTAGGCCATCCGCAAAGCTGCAAAAAAGACTGTCGACTAAATCCGAAACCTGACAAGGATGGGCAGACCAATTTGCCCTACATTTAAAAGGATGGGAGGAGAAAGTCGAGTCAAGAGGGAAAGCATAGACTAACACATCATTGCACATTTCTGTTCCCTAAGAACTTACAAAAGTAAAGTTTATCTACATAAATTTAAAACCACCCAATAATTTCCAATTTTGTATAAATGTCAATCTATAATTTAATAATAGTTCTACAATACTTACAAAGTTTACCTGGTTTTTCAAAAAGCAAAGACAATAATTTCACGCGTCAGTTTAGTGTTCTAAACTTTTAAAAAAAGTTTCAAAGCTTTTTTGAATTTTGGGTTGCCCACATGTGGCTTATTCGTCGCAATTGAAGGAACAGAATCAAGTGTAAATATGTTGGAAAGATAGAGAGTAGAGAGAGAGAGAGAGAAAGAGGGACCAGGTTAGTGTTGTAGGAGGTACCAGTGACGAGGATAATTGTTATAATATAAATATACCTATAGATTTATTTAATAAAGAATAATCAGTTTTAGAACTTCCAACTTTCTAAGTTTTCATAGATGTTTCCCGTTTAGCACTTACACATTTCCTAGTAGTCATAACTATATTTGTGAATTGTTCTAAACTTTTAGTCAATAATAATTGTATTCATTAATTGTTCCAAAAGAAATTGTTGTTAGTTGTTACTCGTTTTAATGATGAATTTTGTTGCATGCCGTATAAAGAATATTTAAAATTTTAATTAAAATACGCTTTAAAAAGCACAGTAACTTGTTTGAGTCGTGTGTACTATACTTTAAACAAATTCAATATATACATTAAATTAGGAACAGGAACTTACTGACATCGCTGTGGCTCTGAGTTTAAATGATAATTTTCATTGACTTTTAAGTACAAATATACGATATAAAGACATCAAATTGCAAAATCGTGGAAGAAAGGAACGAAAAGTGTGTAAAAATGTCTCCAAATATTTTCAAAAGTTTATGTTGTGCAAAGTATTTTTAGAGTATTACAACTCCTAATAGTAAATTTACGAAACCAAAGTCAGTCGAGGGAGAAATCATGGCTTTGCAGAACTTACACGAGATGATAAGGAACCTCTCTGCTTATATTAAGGTAAGAAGTTTTTTTTTTACCTTCTCTCATGCATACAAAATGCAATCAAGTATTTATGATGGTACTTGTATTGACATTTTAATGTCAATATATTATGGCCTTTGTTTATCAACAAATAAATAGACTTCAACCAGCTGCTGTAAGCTCTGTAAATGACATCAAATAATATAATATGGCACAATGTTTCTATTTTGTGTTTAATTTACAGAATTTAGAATCTTTGTGTGAAAACGGTATTAGATTAGCGAAAAAGTAAGTCCACAGACCTTATAGACATTCATTATATTATATGTACAAACAAACGTTTCACAAATCATGCTAACCAATAGTACAAAAATATACTGAACACTGAACATGGTGAAATTTTAAAAGATAATAATTAATGGACTTTCTTTTAGTTTTGAGAGATTATTATCTCCGGGCCCCGTGGTATCATCTCAATCTCCAAACCTTGATGCTGATCTTTTGGCACAGAATGCAACTTGGGAATTGGCTCAAAAAATATATCAGGTAAAATATTTCTGTAGATAGAGAAAGAAGCATAATGCTATTAGATGATTATGCAAGTACATGTAAATATGTATATTTAAAAAACTGTACAAATATTTATGTATATATTCATATTTATTCAAGTAATACAAAAGCCTAAAAATCAAAAACATTTCCGATAGATTGCCCTTATAATGTATACATGCTACCAAAATCAATCACAATTTAATAGGCTTGAAATAATCGTTTGGATGAGAATATAATCCCATATACAATTAAATGTAACGAAATTGAGACAAAGTATCATTACTCTTTACAATAACTGTCTCATTTAATATGTGTAGTGCTGGACAACTGCTCATAAATATGCTACACTCGATTCAAACGCAATGATATCAGAAATTCTGCCCTTGCTTCAAGAAGCGGTACAAAATGCAATGAAGGACCCCGAACATTCTAATTCCAGTAATACTTATGAAGTAAGTCACATCATGCATTTGTAATTATTGCCATTATATTTAAACAGTTTTTCATATAATATATTATGCAGCTAATGTAGTTATTAGCTTTGGTTGTAACAAAATCAAAGGGATCACAGAAAACTTTGTAA
The DNA here is from genome assembly GCA_034698285.1 of Sminthurinus bimaculatus. Taxonomy (NCBI): domain Eukaryota; kingdom Metazoa; phylum Arthropoda; class Collembola; order Symphypleona; family Katiannidae; genus Sminthurinus; species Sminthurinus bimaculatus. Next base: position 3,045 of record JAQIVE010004091.1, on the reverse strand, counting down.
GCTTGTTTTTCCGCCAAGAGAATCTATTGCTTTGAGTAGACTACCTAAACCTTTTATGTAATTAGCTCAGTAAACTTGATGTGTATGTACAGTGTACATCTATAGTGTCTTTTCGATTTTTTCGCTGAAAACTCTTAGTATCTACATTGACTAAAAACAAATTTTGAAGGCTTGTGGAAAATATGCATAATATGAAACCTACATCGTCAGATTCCTTGTATTGCACAGTCAAGTTTCTTCACAATTCAAAAACCAAACAAGGGACAACACTTTTGATATGCTTTACTTATTATTCCTATTTTACTCATTAAGCTTGTGAATCAATCTGTATATATGTAATATGCTAAATTTGTTGTACATTTCGTTTTGCTCCTCCTAATATAGGTTTTCAGGAGTTGTTTTTCGGCGTTTTTTCAAATACAGTGGCGATTCTGTTCTCTTTACCTACAATGTACATCACAGGGAGGTTATGGTGGGTTTCCTCGAACTCCAGATTTGGCTCGGAGTCCTACAACGGTATCGTTTAGTTCATCCGGAGACCGACGTGAATCCACAGAGAGTTGTATGAGTAGTTTTAGCCTTCCGTTTAGTAATCCACGAAGTAGTATTTCCGGGTTATCAGCTCTGAGGTAAATATTTTATTTCTTACTATCTTTTGGCGGTTAGTTTTTATACACATGCATATTTTATTGACGTCGTACACTTAATTACATATGTGTATATTGTGAAGAAATTTAATGTGTACGATATGTATATTATGTGGTCTAAAAAAGCTCCCGTTCCACATCACCTTCTCCTATGCCGCACCATCATCACTATGGTCACCACAATCGCTCAGCTCGTAATTCCAGGTAATTTTGGGCTATAATGATAAGACTAAAATATCTACTTCTTGTTGGTCATGGAATAGAAATTTGACCACAGACCACTTTCTTTTCGAGAATTTTTATGAATATGGTGTCACCATCCATCGTCCATAGAAATAATCGAAAATTAAGCTGAGAGAGACATGCTGATGGGATGATTAATGCAATGTTTTTCGTTGATTCAAAAACTTAGCCCATCCGTGAAATTTACACCTTCACAGCCGCCATCCCCATATGGAGATTATGCACCATATTTGTTTCGGAGGTTTGAACTGTTTTTCCCTATAAAATATGTTTTTTTAATATTTACTATTTACTATCGAAGAAATCGTAAATGGAATGAAATATTACATTCCTCCTACCAATGAAAGTTTCAAGGCCCATGGTTTTTATTTCACACTCATTTTGTGGGTAGTGGATGAAGATTTTAAAAAAAATTATGTCGAGGCTTGTGCAAGTCTAATCGTAAAACAAATCTATAATTTGTAGCATATAATATATGCGTACAACGGTTTTTATAAGAATAATGATACAAATAATACTATAATAGGTGGTCCGCTCACACGCATAATTATGGCAACAACAGCAACAATTCAAGTAGCTTGGGGAGTGGACCGAGTGTTGGCAGCAGTTTATCTGGACAAGGAAACTACTCGTCCAGCGGTAGCATTGGTAGCGGGTTAAGCAGTGGAGGTGGAAACGGAGGAGGATGTGGAGGAGTTGGAAGGAATGACCGGCGTTGGAGTGTACCAGCATCTTCAGGAATGGGTTCGTCTAGTACGTGTTCTCCATCTCCATTTAAATCATCATCAGCATGGAAGGAACCCTGTAGTAGCTTGGGTATTATTGGATATCACACAGATTCAACCCGGAGGAGCGGAGGAGGAAGTGGGGGCAAGGACATCTTGGAGAGGGATTATGACTATGGGCTGTTGGACGTTATCAACTTGCTGTCGTCAAAGCCCATGCCATCCCACAAAATCCCACTCTCACCCGCTGATTTAACTGAAGAGACGATTGATGAATTCTGCTCACTGGAGAATAATACAACCTCTCTGTGGCCCCCATCCGATATGGACAATTTACCAGAAATAGTTTTGACTTCTTGTCCTTCCGGACACGATCCCGAAACTATCATGTCAATGGAAAGTCTGCAACGATCTAGTCAGTCACTACGAGTACCCTTCTCTGGTGGAGAAACGCCAATGTCACCAAGTAATTCTGTAAGCAGTATTAGTGGTCAAATGACACAACAATCTGGTGAATATTCTCTCTTCCCCATTAATCCAAGTCGAAGTCCCACTCAGGGCACATAATCAAAAGCAATTTGAACGAACAAAAACAAACAAACAAAAACTAAAAGCATACAAACATAACAGTAGATACAATTTTTAATGTACTCGTTTTACATTAGCCATGATTAATTTATTTTTACACACACATATTATACACACATACACGCAACAAAAAGGTAACAAAATGGGGAAAAAGTTTATTACAAATTTATCCATATTATTAGTCTATACGCTAAGCGTCCCCCATCAACTTCCTAAAAGCAGTTTGTACGATAGAATAGAAGTAACAAGGTTAAAAATCTTTAAAACTGTCTTTTATACCAAGTTGCTGGTGGAAGATTCATATGCGTACAATATTGCAACATTTTAGTATTATTAAGTTAATTAATTAATTAAATTATAGTTATGTTGAATATTTGATACGCCATACATACTTATGTACATATTACATACTATATAGAACAAAGCAGAAAGTGCTGGGCGCTTTCATGCCAAAGAAATTACACAACGCAAACAAAAAACAAAACTCTCCATTAAATTGTATTTATGTCGTTACAATAGTTATTTATAAATTATTTAAAAAGTTCATTTAGAAGAAACAACTACAAAACAATCTAATAATACTGGGGGTTATGCAATACTTGGCGACCACTTCAAAGTGAGCTAACCCTGGCTAGGTCTTGCAGGTCGTTGACAATGTGATATCCACATGAAATACCAACCGATTCTCTCGAGACGTTTTTGGGTTTATGTCTCTAAATTCTGTAATCTCCGAAATCTGAGACTTTGAAAAAAAGTTAGTTCAAAAAAAGTTTTCAAATCAGACCATTTCCAGCTATTTTCCCATATTACAAATGGCTTCCTACAGGTCACAGGAATGATTC
>JAQIVE010004090.1:0-15230 GCA_034698285.1 Sminthurinus bimaculatus | reverse complement strand
CTCATTTAAATATTTTTTTCTTGAATCAAATTGATTTTTCGTACCTATTTATTATAGGCTATCTATCCTATCATCGTGGGCAAGGGTGTAGAGAAGAATCCAAGCGTCTTGATTTACGTAAACATCTTTAGCATGGTGGTGATGATTACCTCCTTTGCCACCTGCTTTTACCTCAGCATCGTCCACTGTCGCAAGTTCAAAAAATGATACACAAATGAAATATCGCATTTACCTTTTACTCTAAGTCTTATTTAATTAAGTTATCATTATTGCTTGTGATATTTGTTTAAAAGTCTGTGATAATAAACGAAGAATTTTGCATAAAATATATTGCTTATTGCTTGTATGTTGAAAAACGTACATTTTGTGAAACTTTTGCGGAAAATTCTAAATTCTACTAAATTTTAAAAAACCAGCAAACAAATGTGGAACTTCCAAAAGCACAATATTTACGCATCTATGTATTTTATCGGTACATCAAACGAAAAGACAACGGCCACAGCCCCAGCCAATAGGTATTTTGACACTAAAGTACATCTCCATTATACGCAATGTAATGCATTACACAGAGACATAGACCCCAACAATTCAATCCACTTGCACTCTTCCCTGCTTCTCCCATCCATCCATTCAATCCAATCCATTCCATTCGAGTTCGAGTCACGGCTTTAAACCATGAGAATTACGATTAGACATTAGCCCAACGGTAAATTCAAGCCATTTTCCATAAAACCCTGAAAATCCGAGTCCAAGCCTAAAATCTAAAATCCGAAATCCGGGAGAGAAGGACGAGTTTCAATCTCTCCACATATCTATTTCTATCTCCATGTGTGTGTGGGTGTCTATCTATCTATTGCATTTCATCATGAATCCAGAATCCCCCCAAGCTCTGACACCTCCATCCTCATCTCTCTTTGCCCAGCCCGTGTCGTGTCTCTGCTTATTTATTACACCATGGGCTCTGCTTTCCTCCCCACAACAAAGTTTTCAATTCAAGCAGCTATCCTAAGCTTATGTAGTGACTCCAGCATTACACAGTACAATATATACTGTTTTTTTCGCTCCGTTTAATTTTCTAAGTGCTGCTAAAGGGACGAATCACCCTTACATGTCGACGTATCAGAATATATGTATACAAGCAACAATGATGCAGTAATACACTAGTTACCTTTCTCTGAGGTCTACGTTTCGTTGTAAACAGTCAGTGTATGTACAAAAATCGAGATTTAGTCGTTGCTACTAATATAGTACTTAGAACCTCGCATGCTTCCGAGTTTGATCACCTTTTGTATCGAAATTCAAAGCTCGTGTTTGAATTCCAGCTTGATTTCGGATTTAAATACAAACAAGAGTCTAGACTTGAATCCCAATCCGAATTTGAGGCTGTCGGATTATTCAAATGTGAGATTTAAATTTCAATGTATACATGCATACATTCAATATTTGGGGCACTTCACGATTTAACGATACGTTGGGCTATACTTACGTAAATACTTAACAACATCTCAACTGTACTGATACATTCAAGTCTCAGTTTGCATGTTACTTTGCTTAAGCTTTTCTTGTGAAGTGTACATACATGGGAGTAAATTTGGCACCTATTTCAACAACGCAAAAGTCTTATCAATTAGGTTCTAGCTTGTTTTAACGATTTTCCAAATAATTGGACGATTTATTCCCAGAACCTTGTATGTATGCCCAATTTAATATATTAAACATACACGTTTGTGCACAAAATTCTTGTCCAACTCCTTCTATTTATAGTAACGCTCTGCATCTGGATTCGGGTTTAAATTTCAGGTGGATTTAGAATTAAAGTTGGAATTCGAAATTCTGTATGCATTTGTTTTTGGAAAAGTGCCGGCGTTAAGTATCTACATACTATCTACACAGGGAGAAGAATGCGTACATATGTATGTATAGAAAATGTGTAGATTTTAGCGTACATTACATGTACATATGGAGAGAGGAGTAGGATGGTGACAAGTGAAGAATGGGCGTAAAGTATGAAGAGAAGGGTCCATGTTAAATGTATGTATATAGTGACTGAATTAAAAATAGCCCTAGGACTCACCGACGTAAATGGCTTCTGTTGTAAGTAACGCTCGTGGTTTTCCCTACATTATTTAGCCTATGGACCAGCTCTGGACTGACAGCACGGAACGGAACGGAATGGAACAGAACAGCGGCATTAGGCATAAAACAAAGGAGAAGAAGATGAGGATGGATACGTACATAGGACATAGGACGAAGAAGGCAAAGAGCCATCACCGAGGCGGTGAAAGCAGGAGGAGAAACTAGGAAAAGCCAGGAAGAGTGATGTGAGGTAGGATGGAAGTAGACTCCTGGTTGACAGCATTATGTTATGATGAGACTCCCTTGCTTTCCTAATACATGAATTTTACTTACATATACATACATATTTACTCTCTTTTACTAGGAGGTTGCTCAAATAGAAATAGGAATAGTAATAATAATAATAATACCCGTAACAGAAGCTTCATCCGCCGACTTTCGACTGAGGACAAACTACATACATACATACATACATACATACCTGAGTGCGTTTTGCAGTCGATGGTTTCTAGTCAACGCAAGTCCTACTGTGCTGTGACTGAAAGTCAAGACTAATGTATCTATGCACAATGTACAAACTAACTTATGGATGGATGAAACTCGAAAATGAACAAGAGCCTGCTTGCCACAACCGCCATTTCTCTATCTTTGGCTCTGGCTCTGTCCTTCGTCTTCGTATGTATTTATCTTTCTTCCCTTTGGAAGGCTAGGAAGAAAGACCAGCAGAATCTACCCACCTGTGCACTATTCACCATTTTACATCCAAGAAAAGACGGGATCTATACATCTGTAGTTTTGCAAAACCTGGTTGAAATGTCCTGGCTCGGACTTGCACAGTGGGGATGATTTTTAGGTTGCACTTCTATATGCAATATGCATGCATGTATTTAGCTAGCTCCTGAATTTCCCATCAGAGCAGCTGGTGACCAACGCTCTTCCTCTCGCCGTGTCTAGTCTATTCTAGCTGCTATCGACACGATACGATAAAGCTGCACAAAGAAAGCCCGATGATTTATGGATATTGATTTGATGTGTGCACTGTGCACCTTCAGCGTCTGTGTATGTATAATGTGTAGATGTGGGTGCATAATATTCTTTTGACACACACTATCTTCTACTTTCACCACGTTCTTTCATTTCACATATATACTGTGCATCAGTGTCTACTTTTTTTCTTTTCACTCCCCTCTTGTCGTCAACTTTTATCTGCATTTTTGCCTTTATTTTGCCATCTGTACATAAATTTTACAAAGTATGCAATTTTTTATATCCGTACATACATATATTATGAGTGCATTTTAATCGACAATTACAATTAAAGCGGCCGTACACAGTAAAATGGGAAATTCGGACCTTAGGCGATGGTGAGTGGTGTATGTATGTATGGATGTATAATGTATAGACGTCGAGGAAAGAATGCGGGAATAGAATCGGGGAGAATGGGAGTTCATGCACTCTCCAATTGAATTTCATTCCAATGTCGGGTCAGGGAAGAGGGCGATAAAAAGTTATAAAAGTTTTGTAAGAAAAGCCAGCCCCAACTTACTCTTACTTGTAGATATCTACTCGTCCAATACTTACATACATACATGCATGCATACATACAACTGGCTCACCTCATTTTATTCTCTCCTTTTTTTGATTCCCTATTATCCATTATGATATATGGACATCTTTTGGCGCCATCCACCTTATCTCCGCCAGTTTCCCTCCCAACTATCCTATGTATACGACTTTCCTCTCTTTTCTCCGTTTCAATCTGCAAATTGCTTTTTTTCTCCGTGCATATCTTTCTCTCTCTTTCTCCTGTCTTTGTACACTTTGAGCTACTGACTACTGACTATAATTTTGGGAATTTTAGACTCCAGTTCACTGTTCTAGTGTTTGGAGCTAAAATGACCCGAAAACTAAAGGGTGTATGTATAATAAAAGTCGTTAAAAACACAAGTGACTTTTCATCATGCAAATTTAAATGGTGCCAATACATAGTTGTCGATAAATTTATTATGCGTGTTCTTGAGCATTTATCAATTGTTGAACTTCCTTTTTGTTCCCTGATTTGACGTAATTATGTGAATATCTGAAGTATCTATATTGTATAACTTACCGAGGCCGTGGTAACAAAACAAAGATACCGTTTCAACCTATACAAAACTTTTGGCCAAGTCCGACAAAGAAAGAAAGAAAGGAAAGGGAAACAAGTTACATGGGTACAACTTTCCTGGATTCACCGAATGTGACATATGCTAGGACTTTCCATTGAAAACTATGAGACATAATACTGACAAGCCTATGTATGTATACGTATAAGATATACATAGGCTTGTCAATATTATGTCTCATTTTCTATAACAAAGCGACAAGTTACAAGCTAGTGTATCATGGATGCACCAACTTCCTTTTTTGACTGGCAGTGCGAGGAGAGCAGACAAAATTGAGATTTTCTTATATTAAATCAAAAATAAATAAATTTATAAGGACCGATGCTATGTACAGATAATAACACCAATGCAAATATTTTGTTAGCCTCTTTTTTTCAAATAATCAGAAGAAAAGTAAGGAAACTACACAGCGTGATTTTTTCTGTGGCACATACATAGAGTGCAAAAATGTTTTGGCGAATATTTGCTAAATTTTTCATAACAACACAGCTTCACATCATACATGATGCACGTAGATGATGCACGATTCAGTACACATATTTTCATCATTTTCCTATTTCTGTATCCATAGCTTGCTTTGCTAAAAGTTTGTGTTTTTCCGTTAGGCACAAATTCAACTTCAAACAGACAACGTACTATGTATCTATTAAAGTTGGTTGAAGAAAGAAAGCCGGACAAAGGGAAAGTTTGCGGGTTCCTTTTATCCCTGCTCTTCGTCGTCTTTGTCTTCTTATTCTTCCGTTTATTCTTCATCCACGAAAAAGGATGTAACAGGCTCGGATCTTCAACCTAAACTTGAAATAGTTAAAGTAGATATTATGATGCTGCGGGAAAAGAACACAAAGAGAATCGAGATTGCAAAATGAGGTACAACTTTGAAAATTTCCATAGGATAATGCTTTCTATTTGGAAAAAGTTTTCAATTTTGCAAATTGTGTACTGTGCAATAACGGTATCCATATTATTACATATTATTGTTATTATTAAGTTGATATTGATATAGTATGAAATTGCATTGTGTCAAGACTCAATTTTGAAAAATGAAGTTTTCAAAGGTACAATAAAAATGCTCCTAGATACTCATACTCTGATTCTTATTCCAAGTTTCTTTGTCAACTTTTCCACCTTGTTTCCATATACTTATTATACCCACACAATTATTGAACATGGTTATTTATGCTGTATGCATGTACGTTGATGTAACTACATATTTATTCTTTATTCCGCTTGCTTGTTCCATATTTTATGCCTAGACTGAGCTGGTTGCTGAATAAGAACGAAAATAGACACACAGCCTCTTATTGGGCCTATTGTACCCGATAAACGTGTATAACATACATATGTATCATCGACATGTACATACAAGAGCCCGTGCGCTGGCTGGCAATAATTTAACAAATTAGACTAAGGAAAGTTTCCTACTGGGGAAAGCAAGGACAGATTTTACCTTTGACTCCCATGGGCCAAGACGTCACCGAACCTAAGTAATACACTCCAACTGGAACACACTCGGTGAAAGCCGCTCTGCCTTTCTCTGCTTTTCTCTCCAGCTCCATTTTCTCCAGTTCCTTTTCTTCTCCTCCGTCTTTCCATTTCGAACTGTGTAATATGTACAATGTACATTGTGCATTGTAGAGAGCCAGAGAATAGAAAAGGAGATGAAAGAAAAAACGTGAAAGGAGAACAGACGAAAATTTATAGGCAATCTTTCAATATCTCACGGAAAACCATTGAGTACGCAAGGAGAAAAGACAGAGAGAGGCGGAGAGAAAGAAATAGAAAGTGGTCCAGAAAAAAAGTCGGAGAACAGGGGAAGAAAAAAGGAGATGCTCTTGCATTTTCCAACTTTTCCAGCTAAAACTCCAACTTTTCCAGCCCCAGCTACAACAAACTAACCAACTTGCATTTCTGAGAAGGGAAGAAACGTCAGGAAAGAGAAAAAAGTGGAGGTAGAACACCTTGTCTTGGTTTTGGCTCGGCTCAGCCCCGGATTCAACATCAAGTTTCCCATTAGACTTGTCTTTCTTTTTGCTAATCCAAACATCATGTTTTTACATATGTACATGATGTATGTATCAGGATGTTTGTATCAATTATTTGAATTCATTATTCCACTCATTGTCTTTGTGCAGTTGGATGCACCCCATAAATAAATCAAAAACGTTTGAGTCACCAAAAAACTTTCGAGACTGCTCATCCAAACGTTTGGTTCATCAACAAAAATTGTATGGAACGTATTTATCTGCGAGCGTATGAAACGTTCAAAACGTTTCTAAACGAAAACGTTTGTGCAGGCGAAAAACTTCCTGACAAGATCTCGTGCCTAGATGGTTGATGCTGATGCTGGAAAACGTTTGAGCTAAAATATCCGCACAACCCAGAGTAACAGAGCTGCCGGTGTGCAACCTGTTTTTTGTTGCATAATGATGCAAAACTGAATTTTGTAATTGTGGGTCGATTAAATTTAACCTCTATTTTTACACTCTTTTTTGCGAAGCCTGATAAAAATTCTGATAAAATGGCTGTGTTGTGAAATGCAAGCAAGTTGGGTTCGTTGCATTTGCAATCAAGAGAAAGTGGAGCAAAGAATCTTTCTATTTTTTATGCATACATACTTCCATTCTTTGACTCTCTTTTCACTTTCTCTTGCCTTTCCTTGAAAAAAGTGGAGAAAACTACAGTTACAGCCCACCCAGCAGCATACATACATTTGCAGTAAAAGTATGCACATTCACCATCCTCGCTTTCTGTATAGAGGTGCCTAAAATCTCAAAGTCATTTCGTGTTCGCTCCCAAAACCAAAAGCACCTTCCAAAATCGAGCTCCGGCTTAGGATCAATAGTGCAATGAAGCCATTAATTCAATTCCTTTTCTGCCATATTCTGCACAGCTCTCCCGACTTGAGAGTCTAAACTCCGGCTACGGCTACGGCTCCAGTTCCAGTTCAGGTTCCACCGTCTTCAGCAAGGAGAATCTCCAAAATAAAAGCCAATTGTAATTCTGCCAAGGTTTCTTCTCTCACAGCGCTGAGCGCTCACCTTCCTCCACGTCCTCTCTGCATTATCTGCATCTCCAGTTCCAAGGGTAGACTCCAGAAAAGCATGAAAAGGCTCTTACATGTATGTACAATGTACAATGTTCATGAAATGCACGGTGCACTGCTATTCTCCGCCTTGGAGCACAGCTCATATTAAATGTACATGCTTAAATATATTGCACGAGTATTTGTAGTCTTGCACCCATATGTACAATGTACGTACATATGCTCTGCTCTCTTATATTTTGATTTAACTCTTTCGAAATCTGGCTGGAATTCCAAAGCAAGCTTTGTCGGCATCTTATGTATGCAAAGTAACTCTTCCTTAAGCATTTAAATTGTGCAATGTAAAATTGGTTCCTTTTACACAGAGCAGGATTAAAAGTAAACGGGAAACGCGGCTGACTGCTGAACCAAAAAATTCGCAATTCCTCTGATGCATTTTCTTTTTTTTTTGCAAAAAGTGTCTAAATTCATCAGTCATAAAAAATTACAACGACAAAGTTGAACAGCTATAAAGTAAATAATGCGGGAGAGATAGACGGAGATAGAAAAAGATACTATGATGAAATGGTGCATGTATTTTCAACATTTATCTAAATACCAAACAAGTTCTATTTAAAGCGTTTTAACGCTGTGATTTGTATAAAAGTTGATTAAAAAAACATAAGATTTTGGTGAAAAAAAAGCATGATAATTCTAGCTTTTAAAGGGAAAAAACATGTGAAAAATGCAGAAAAATCAAGAGTTGTTGAAGCGTAATCGGTTATAAAAGACGGAGCTACTTTTCAAAGCAGGGGGTTTGACGCCATCTTTGGATTTCCTCACACCTCTCCAACTCTGGGATCTGACTATGGTGGATTCGCAAACTCGCAATTCTCCTTTTATCCTCGCTTTCGTCGACACCGCTATTGCTACCGCTACGTTGCCACGAAGTTTTTTTTGCACAATTTGATATGTACATTGTACATCGTACATACAGCCGTTGACCTCAAAGACCGAAATCAAAGATTATTCATCTTTTTGTCCCTTTGAGAATTAATATCTATACGAATAAAATATTGAATGGGCGAATATCTCCAGGACAACTTTGCCATCTAAAAATACTTTTACACATGAGACTTTCTGTACTGGTAGGGTAAGCCGTCGTCCCAAAAGTATTTTAATCCTTTGACATTTTTAATTATTATTCTTACATAAATTTCTGGATCCTTCACCGTCCATATTATGTAGCATTTTATATGTATGTATGATGTATGATTCAGGTTTCTCGTCTACCCACATGACAAGTTTCCGTGCGAATACGGAGAATATTGTACAATTTGCTCGGTGTACATAGACGAACCTTGAGCAGGATTGAATGGAAGGGAATAAAAGTCAAAGTCGGAGACGGAGTTAAAATGAGGGACTTGGTTGAGAAATCGGGTTGCTCAATGCTCACAGTCAGTCAGTGACGAGAACACCTGGGAGTGCATATTCGCACATTCACATCCTGATCCGCATCCATATTTATGCATACACATACCTATGTATATTCGTGTTTAAAGTATTCACATTTATATTCATATTCATAGGGTTTGACACGGTATAACTATGAGGAGAAGGCATGAGGAGGATGTTGGAGAAGCCGACGAAATAGGAAATATAATTGGCTCGGTTGGGAGGATAAGAGTATTGAAAGTTGAGAGTTTTACATCAAAGCTCCTTCCTGTCTTCCTTCCTTCCTCCACACTTTTTCTCTACACCCTGTCTCTATGTATGTTGTATGTGTATATGTGCATCATTTCCCCTGCCATTTCCCATTCACCAAATATGCCCTACACATACATTGTGTATAAAATGTAGGTACTTACATGCAAGCCGACCGAGAATGCACTCTCAAAATATCCACCGCCTCCCTTTTTCATGCTGTTCTTTCCATTGTTTGAAATATTGAATATTGGAGTGAAAAGTAAATTTACTGGGGAAGCGAAGACGAAGGTAGAGGAACAAAATAAAGGGAGAGGAATAAATTGCCATAAAAATGGAGAGGGAAATATATGAAGTCAATATGCAAATAACATTGGCTTCCTCTGCCTTTTTTCTACTCTCTGGCACGCAATCTCTCACTTTCTTCTTTCACTCTCTCTCTCTCTCGCGTTCTTTTTCTTTCTTCAGCAGCTCGCAGCTCCTTGACTCGACTTGTTGTTGCCATTTCAATCCACCTCATCCTTTCTTACTCACATGTTTTACGTTAGCGGGAAGTGGATTGAAGAAAAACGTATGTACGCTATCTGTTTTTTGTATGTATGTGTACATGTGTAAAAATAAAGCAGTTCTTTAATAATCCTTTTGAATATAAACACGAGCAGTTTTTAATACAATTTCAGTTAAAATCTAGAGATTTTTAAGAAATTATCTCATTCACCTCCTCTTGTCCATCCGACACCTTTTTCTTTTGAGAAAGCCATAAAACGATTTTGTAATAGATGAGTAGACTCAATTGTTCAAGCCATGCTATAATTTCAAACCGCCAAAACCAAGAAGTCTCTACCACAAAATGAACGGTGGGAAACATTAGGCAGAGAAACGTCAAATAAAAAATTAGATGAATGTCGGAGCGGGTGAATGACAGCGGCTGAAATGGAACCACCTCTGCCTCCTCGTCCTCAAACTTTATCCTTGACCTTTTGGTGGACAACTGATCAATAGACATAAAGCTGTTCAACTTTTGACTGAATTGACCCTGCAGTCGATTTCTATCCCATCGGTTCCACAACGAGTAAATCCCGGAGCTGAGGAGGAACCCGAGTCGGTTCGAGATCGCGTGTGGATAATGCGTGTCTCTAGCGTACTCCGAATCCTTGACGGCGTAGTACTCGATGGCTTTAAAGGAATCATCGGGCACATTTCTATTATGAGAGAATCGAGCCATCCTTGGATTGTTCGCCATCTCTATCCTAAACAGTGCCCAATATATTCTAAAGTCGGCGGCGGGAACTATAAAGACGGTGGAGGATTTCAAAGTTGGTTGAAGTCCGTTTAGATTCCGAGTCCGAATTAATTTAAGCAAGTCCGGGGTGCAAACGCTTTTAGTATGATGAAACAATTTCAAATGCCGTACGTATTCTTGACATTTCAGTTTATCGTAACATCGGGATTGAGCAAAGGGCCGTCCATACTGATCGGCGCAAAGTTCCTGGCATTCGTCGTTCAAAACCCGGGTCTTTGTCGACAACTCATTTTGCATGTATGGAGCGTAGTACGAGTTGCAATTGTCGGGGTCTGTCCACTCAAAATATCGGTAAGGGCAGTAAGAATTTGTACACGGGTATTCTCCACCGAGTGACTGAGCGTAGTAGATGAAGAACTTTTGATTAACCCGGCTTTTCATCCAGTCTGTATCCGAATCGGTTTTGCTGATTGCGACTCCAAATTTTCTCAAGAAATCCTTGCTATACTTCCACATGGTTCTATAGGGATGGCTCAAAATATAGTCCGATTTGACCTTCCCCTTGTAGCCGTTTGTCAGGACCACAGCTGAGAGCAGAAAAGCACCTGTCATGACCCTGAAAATGTGGATCCATTTTTGATTTGGACTCTCCGAAGAATTTGAGTCTGCTTTTGAATGTTTCTTAATACGCAAATTCGGACTTTCTCTATCACACTGCTCAATGAGAACGCGGGATATCCAGAATAAGGATACTTGAAGGGCGTCCCAAATTTCTTTCACAGCTTTACGAGAAAGCTCTTGAGCTAACGTTAAAGGATCTTCAATATTGGCGTTTAAGACATGTTCATGAATCGAGCGATGAGTGAGAGCGATGGACATGGCGATAAAAATGAGGGAAAGCAGAAGGAACATCCAGAGACTGGATTCAAAGGGCTTGACGTAAATTTCCAAGGAGGTCTTGAGAGAAAACACGGAATCCGCGGTGATAAACTTGTACAGCCTTTCTCCAATAATAAAAATTCTTTTATTCTCGCGGTGAGAAAATTTATCTATTTGCATAGTGGGCCATTTGTCCAAAATTTTCCAGGGACGGATGGGAAACTTCTGGCGACCCTTGAAAATGAGGGTAAAATTGACTGCGGTCAACATGGCAAAGCGTAGTGTTGATGCGAGATCTGCCTGTTTCTCAGGTTTCCGAGGCGGATAAAAGGGGCTGTAAAATCCCGCTTGAAGATCTCGAGGATTTTTGGCGACTCGGAGAAAAAATTCGGAAATTTCGGGTTTTTCCTTTGAAACAAGGTGTGGGACCAGAATTCTTCGAAAAGTTTGAAGATTTTGGTACACATTCATCATGGAGTTAAAACAAGATATGGAGGATTCGGACGAATTCGGACAACCAAAGGAGAATCCAAGGGACCGACCCTCGCCGAAACAAGATTGACAAAAGTAGAGGCCGGACACGATCACATGGTCACGACTGGACCGGAAGTTTTTAACAGAATTCTTCGAAGGCTCTTCTCCGATTCGAGATTCATGGAAAAGAATGAAAATAGGGACCAGGTTGACAAGGGTCAAATCATTGAGCAGATCATAAGGAAAATACCTGTCCCTGTTATGCACGTCAGTATAGCTCCTCATACTTGCAAGTGGTTGAACAAGAATTTGATAAGAAATGTGTTCCGAAAGTACCTCGTCGGAAAAAATGTTTTCTTGAACTGGCCGGATAAATTTCGAACGCAGTCCGTGATATGGAAAGTCGTTAAATATTTCACTGAATTCCAGGTAGTCAAGTCCGAAAGAATTTTCCAGAAGAAACAAGTTGACAAAGGAAAATATTTTTTGCCGCCTGGAGGATCTATATTCTGGATATCGCGGAGTTGAAGAACGTCTCTTGTAGCCTGACCAGCCGTTCCATCTACTATGACTAATGTTGTTGTTGTTGTTGAAAGTGTTGGTGATTATAACGGGGATTGATGGGACGAGGGCCGAATATTCAAAAGTGCTCCCATAAAATGTTTCTATAATATGCAGAGCACTTGACGGGAATTTCCGTATAAATTCGTTGAGAAATGGTGCCAAGTTGAGGATGTTAATGGGGCACTCATTATTGTTTTTAAAGGGTGACTCCATGGCTATGTCCAGTTCCTCTCCCGTTGATGTCACAAATGCAACCAGTCCAAAGATCAGCGTCAATTTTTGCAGGTGCCAAAAATGAAGTTTGCTTTTGAGTTTTCCCATTTCGTCTGCGGCCTGCTTTTCAAACACTGTTTGTCATGTAAGAGCTGGAAATGAAATGCATCCAATGACCGATGTGACAGTCATAAGAATTGTCAATACATTTATTCGTGACAATCGTTTTCGTGGCAAAAAAATTAAATTCTCGCGTGTTTATTCCTCCTAGTGAAATTGAATATTACAATTAGAGAAATCGAATATTATTAATATTTAAGTTTCAATTTTTATTGGACTGTTACAGGAAAGCAACAAAATATGAAAAAAATTTGAAGCTTTTGGCTTTTTTACCAACTTGCATAAACATTAAACAAACATACACAATATGTACATAAGTAAGTATTCGGCTCGCTTTTGGGTGGCGATGATGCCTGTCTGAATATTAAATTATATAAATGATGGAATTGTGCGTACCCACTACCACCCACGCAATTTCCATAAGTAAGTGCGTTTTGTACTTCCATCATCCAATTTCATGTAGGAAACAAAAACTCCCTGGTTGACATGACATTGACAACAACTGCCAAAAAAGTTTTCCAGTCACTTTATTTTATTTTTCTTTGACTTGTCACTTTAGTTTCTCCATACGCACAGTAAATAATGCCTCACGCCCGTCAGTCAGTCATTCAGTCACTTAAGGAATTTAGTGCAATCACCAGTATGCATACATACATGCGTACATACGTAAGTAAGTAAGTAAGTGAGCGAGCCCAAGACAATACGGAGAAAAGACGTCAGCCTGGCTTGCTCTTTCTTTGTTGTTGACTTTCAACTTTCTCCATGCGTACACACTACACACTCCATACACATTGCTGTATATTTACTTTGAGGATATCAGCATGTTCCTTCGTATACATGTATCGTGTATCGTTTTTACTAATTTAATTACGAGCTTTCTCCTCCTCTTCATTTTCCTAAAAGAAACTGTCTAAACATGTGAGACGGGACGGGACGGAGCGGCGGAAGTTTGAAGCCACGACGACAGAACCAATGAATAAACTAAAAGTAATGGAATAAAGTGAAGAGATCGGAATATTAAATTTAAAATGGGAGCCACAATCAAATGCTTCTATTAGTAGACATTTTGTGTGTGTGTCCGTGTCGTTTTTTGGCTTTCTAAATAAGTGAGCAAGTTGTCTGTCACTTTTTGACGCGCTAAGCGGATGTTCCATTTACCATGAAAACCGCAGAATAACTTTTCGTTTACCATGAAAAGTACGCAGAAAAACTGGAAAGCGATCCAAAAATACTCGTCGCCTTTTCACAAGCGAAAGTGACAAAAAATTTCCAGGAATCGTGGTAAAGATTTTATATAATAAAAAAGAAAACACGAAAGTTCCCTACATTTTACGGGAAAAAATCAAAAATTACCGCATTCTGGATAAATCACAGATATTGGTATTCGCCTCCATATAGTGCGTGTCTTTGTCTGGAAAATACATGTGTGGATAAATATGAAGGGAAAAAAGAAGAGCGGCTGTGACTAGATAAATGGTGTAATGACATGGAGAAAATATGCAGCGTGTCCCAGTTATACGTGAAAATACTGCAGAAATGACTGAAAGGAGATGGAGGGAAGGGAGCTGGAGCTCGGACTGAAAATGAAACTGGGAGTGAATGAAATATAATATAGAGGAGAGGAATAGAGGAGTATGTAGTAATGGAATACAATATTAATAGAGTAGGGCTTGTTAAGATAAATGGAGATCGTGTTAGATTGGATTATGTAAGTGCAATATGCTATTTGTCACATCTGAGACTTCTTTGATCCACTCATTTGTCTCCGTTGACAAAATCTCATATCCTACCATATGAATGTACAGAAGATCGCCGACCAACCAACCAGCCCAACTCCAGTCAACTCAACTCAGCTCAACCCGAGCCAAACCAAGCCAAACCAAGCAAAGAAAGAGAGAGAGAGAGAGACAAATAGAGACAGAAACAAGAACATCCATTTGCTTCATGTACCGTCTCATCATTTCAACGTACCTACGCTGTATGTACAATGTATACAGTACACATTCGGTTTCGGCTTCGGCTTCAGCTCCGTTGCCGTCTGCCAACTTTCATTTCAATCCATTCCATTTCTTGACTCTGTCCTCTCATTCTATTTAGCCCTGGTCTTGTGAGACTCATCCTTATCCTCATTCTCCTTGTCATCTTCAAGGAGTCTTGAGTCTGAGTTCCATAATGTACGTACACTATAGACAATAGCAATGTATGATGTATGTATATAAAGCACAGGATGGAAGGACCATCAAAATATCATCACAATCCAGATCCAGGCCCAACCAACATGTCACAGCACAGCAAAGCACAGCTCCTGTCTCGGCATCATCATCATCATTATCACATGTTGTTCTTGTGTTCCACTGTTTGTTTGTGTCTGTATATTTAACAAACTACACGTGTCCTCATTATATGGACCAAATCCGGGTTCTCTTCTTCTATCAACCAGATTGGTTTTCTCAGGATTTTGTCCCGCAAATAATTAGTGGCAAAACGTTGAACGTTCTTTTCTGTATTTATTTTTCCTTATGCATTTGTATGCATATAAATATTTATTTATGAAAATACAAGCTAAGCTTTTAATTGTTTGCACAAATTCATGGTAAAATACAAAGAATGGTATGTAAAATGTACATGTGTCTCGAAAAAAACTTTGAAGTTTGAACTGTGACTTTTTTGAGGAACAGATGTGCAATAATATGTATAATAGATGATTTCAAAAAAGACAAAGAAGTGAAAAATTAACCAGCAAACTCGCCATAGCGTTCCTTTTGGATCACTA